>PVKS010010841.1:0-58694 GCA_004027875.1 Aplodontia rufa
TGTAAATTAGCTAATGAGCAGAAATATAACTGGCCTTAAAACCGAGATCATATATATGAAGAGCGGTCCAATTAGGGAGTTGGAGGCCAGATTAGGGGATCTGACCAGGGGTAGCTTGGTCCCCCATGAGGAAGTTCCACTCCCACCGGGTGTGGGGGTGGCCCCGCGTTTGGCAGCCGCTTCCTCGTTTTGTTTTGTTTTTTCTTTTGGGTTAATGCTCTTCACTTTTCCTTTGGGGTCAAAGAACTAGCAGGAGGCAATGCCTGCCTGTTCAGGGAAAATCGTCCTACCGTGGGAATCCACGTGCAGATGCGCCGCTGACTCTCGGGAGCTTCACGGGGTCAGTGTCCCTGGGATAACCGCCATCTTCCAACCCTCTTCTCTTTTTTTCTATATGCTTTACTTTAGAGAATTTCTCTTATCCTGTCTTTAAGTTTAATCATCATTTTTTTCTGCACTTTCCATTCAATAAAGTTTCATCTCACAATTTGTGGTCTATTAGCTCTATTTCCAGTCCTGTGTGAACACTTGGTATTGTTCTCTAAGTCCTTTCAGGTAGTTATTTTACTAGCTTTGAGTTGTTTCTTCATACCTAGGCTCTAAATTGTCACAATTGTTGCTTCAAATTTTCCATCGTATGTATGAAATATTAAAGGTTCCTTGATTCATTAATAAGCTAATATGTTGTTTGAAGGTATTTCTGTGGTCAATTCTAGTTAATTTGTAGACTATTTACCCTAATTAAGGTACAAGGACAATCATTTTTCTTATCTGTATATTGCAAATGACTGTCCATATGTAAAGAACTAACTTGAGTTCTGGGCTACCCTAACATGGCCATTAAGTTGTGTCCTCAGGCTTTCTATGGAAGCTGCTAAAGATATATTTGACTATGCTAGCTCAGCTGACTGTTAGAAAACCTACTTGTCAGGGCCTGTAGTATCCAATATTGCATGTGAGCCTTTAGTCATTTTCCATGTAAATTCAAAGAAAAAGATTCTAATTAAATTGTACTTCTGTAAATATAGTCAGTTGCCACAGATTGCTTCTCCTGTTGTGTTCATATTGTTTTAAATGTTGTTATTCTGTTTAAAAATAGATGAATTCTTTGCTGAGCAAAAATGTTTGCTCTGAAAACAAAAGAATTTTAAATTAGAAGTGCATTAAAAATGCAAGTAATTGCAATTTTATATAGGTCTTTATATCTAAGGATTCTCTGCATACTTTTTCATTATCCATTTTTGAGTATTGGTCTTTGTAGGAATAAATCAGATAGAACACAACTATAAAGAATGGCTATTATCTTAGAAGGATTTTTAAAAGGGAGATTGAAGCTATCATTATGCAATGTATTGCTTTCTCTACACCCTGTCAGTCAATAAGCCAGTTCTGATGAGTTGGAGGAAGTCAAGTGGATTCAAAAATAGAGCATGAAGTTAAAGAAGAGCTTTGGAGTAAAAGGACCTGGGCATAAATCCAACTCTGCCACTTTTTAGCTGTGTGACTTGGAGCAAGTCTTTTAGTGCATTTGAATCTGCACTTTGCCTTCTTTAAATAGTATTCTACCCCCTACCACATAGCATTGACATAAGGCTTAAATAATTTTATGAATGGAGGTATTTTCACTTGAGAACTAAGTCCATGCACGTGATCAAAAGTGATGAGGCCCTCAATAAATCATCTGAGGCCTCATAACTTTCCCTCAAGTGCATGGACTTAGTTCTCAAATGAAATGCTTCTGCCCAAGTTTTAAAAAATGCACATTAAATACAAAGTTCTTATGGATGAAATAAATGGTGATCATCACAGGGAGAAATTTTGGCTGTGATAAGTAATTTAGATGAATAAGAGTTCATATGGTGAATTTGGAACATAGTGAATTTTTTAAAGTATTTTCCTTGAGGGAAGTTCAGAGTAAGTTACTGGTAGTCTTTTATGTCCTTCCTTAAAAATACCATTTTGTTTTAATTAGGGAGAATTCGTTGCCTGTCTCCTGTCCCTGTTACGACAAATGACAGATAGACATTATCAACAACTTCTTGATAGTTTCAATACAAAGGAAGAATTAAGGGTAAGTGACATTTCAAAATCTTTCCTTTACTGTATCTTTTTAGTTTCTCTTGTTCTAATCACTGTTCAGATAGTTCCTTGACAATTGCTTTACCTCTTTCCATTAAATTCTAAACTACTTTTTTCTCAACTTTGTTCACAAATACACTTGACTATATTGGCTCTGTAAGATTTCTATTAAGCAAGCAGACAGCCCTTATTTTGGAGAAGGACATAGGATTTGAAATACTTGTTATCAAAGTTCAGTAAAATAAAGATAATAACAGAACTAATAAGATAATAGCTAATAGACTAACTCTAGTTAAGTGGACCTTAAATATTGCCTTAGTTGAAGATAAGGGAGTTTATATAAACATATAAACATGCTTCATCCTAGTAGAACCATATTGAGAAATTTCAGTTACAATGCTCCTACTAGAGAAGCAAAGTTATATTTTGATATTCTTTATCAGCTGTAGTCTAATCAAAATGCAATGATGGTCTGACAGGCTGACATTAAATAGAAAGTAGAGATGCCAGGTTTATAAAAATCTAATGTAGGCTCCCCAAAAATCTAATGTTGGGGGAACCATATGCTTCCCCTTATAATAATCACTAAAAGCTTAGAAGTTGATTGTCCATAGTCAGAGTAATGACCTGTTACCTGCCCTTATTTGCTTTTATTTCTCTTTAATTTCTTCAGTTTTCCAGACACCTTGCACATGTAAGTTCTCATATTGCGTGTATTACTTAAATGCTGTTTGATGGATAATTATAGGTCAAGAAGCACAGTTATACTACAAGGTTTACCAGATGGGAGGCCTTCACAGTGCCTTAAAGGAATATCTGCAGTTATTTTATGCACATAGTGTGTAGGGGTCACTTGCTGACTTTTTATTGGTGCATTAAAGAGTGGGATTCATTGCGCCATATTTGTACACATACATAACATAATTTGGTCAAT
The DNA here is from genome assembly GCA_004027875.1 of Aplodontia rufa. Lineage (NCBI taxonomy): Eukaryota > Metazoa > Chordata > Mammalia > Rodentia > Aplodontiidae > Aplodontia > Aplodontia rufa. The sequence goes on from PVKS010010841.1 coordinate 3,014, forward strand.
CTCATTCCCTATTTTTTTCCCTTTCCACTTATTTTAAATGCCTGGAAGCTACTGTATGATATCAGACGACTCTTCTCTTGCCTTGGAACAGTCATGCAAAACAAAGAAATGTTTTTGGCAGACGCAATCTAGGCAGCATCACTTGATTGTCATATGTCATCATGGTTTTCATTTTTGCATTCAGTCCTCAGTTTAGAATTAAAAATAGATAAAAGGCCTTAGAACCTACACTACTTTGGGAACAAACATCCTTAACATCAATAGGAAGACAGTTAACTTTCATCAGAGGTTGAGTATTTAATATAGTTGAAGAATAATTAAGCTTTACTTAATATGTCTTTAACTTCATATTTCAAAATTTCTCATAAAAAGAGAAAAAAAAGAGTACATTTTTTATAGAGCCTGGGAATTAAAAATAGCCAACAAGCATAAATTGCAAGATGTGATTAATTTAATCTAGGTATTAAGTTTTATGTTTTAGTATTCACACTTACAATAAAGCAAATGGAAATAGTCAGTGAAGTGTTTTATGCGGGCTTCATTTCAGTCACTTTTTCAAAAGGCATATATTTCCCTCTTCCAAATTAGCTGGGCCTTCAGACAAGAATTATTTAATGATACTAAATATTTAATCTGTCGTTTAGAAAGTGTAAGCTGAGCACTTTGAGCATGGTAAGCACTGATCCAGGCCTTGGGAAGGTAACCCAGCACAACATTTCTCCCAGTAGAGGGAATCAGACAGTAGTGGGCACGGATACCCTACATAGTGATGGACAGGGTAAGGACATGGTGCTATGGAACATCTGGGAGTTGCTGCCAACAGACTGAGGCAACAAGAAAATTTTCCAAGGGAGGTCTCAGCTGAGAACCTCAGGATTAGTATGAGTATGCTCTCAATTAAAATATCACTTTGGGGGCCTGGAGCAGTGGCTTAGCAGTCTCTGCACTTGGCTGGCATGCACGAGGATGCAAGTTCCAACCCCAACATCGTATACAACAAGGTCTTGGAGCAATGAGGGCCATATGAAAACTAAGTAAAATTGATTCTCACTTTCTCTCTCTCTCTCAGTGTCCCTCTGTCTTTAAAAAAAAAAAAAATTATATAGGGGCTAGAGCAGTGGCTCCACGGTTACAGTGCTTGCCTGGCATGGGTGAGTACACGAATTCAAACCCTCAGCACCATGTACACAACTAAGTGTCTGAGCAACGAAAGTCATGTGAAAAACTAAATAAAAATTGATTCTGTCTTTCTCTCTGTGTCTGTCTGTCTGTCTCTCTCTCTCACTGCCTCGCTCTCTTTTAAAAAATTAGACAGATAGATAGAGATAGATATAACTTTGGACTAGGGTTGTAGCTTAGTGGCAGGGTACTTGCCTAGCATGCCCAAAGACCTGGGTTACATTCCTAGTACTGCAATTAATAAAAGTATAAACTATCACCTCAGTGCCCTAACAAACACAGCACATCCCCTACCTCCATCTTTATAGCACATATTAGAATCTGGAATGTTTTTGTTTATTTGTTTACATATTTTCCCAAACCCCCAGCCAAGAGGTTATAATCTCCTTGATAGCTGAAGCTTTGTCTGATTCATAGCTTTCTTGTCAGATCTCAGAACATCCCTAGCACATTATAAGAATTCAAGAAATACTTGTTGAAGCCAGGCATGGGGGTACATGCCTGTAATCCCAGCTACTCAGAAGGTAGAAGCAAAAGGATCCAAAGTATGAGGTCAGCCTGGGCAACTTAGTGAGTCCCTGTGTCAAAATCTTAAAAAGGACTGGGGATTTAGTTCAGAGACAGAGTGCTTACCTAGTACTTATGGGCCCTTCATTCAATGCTGGGAGGGAGGGAGAGAGGGAAGGATAGAAGCAAGGAAGGAAAGTTGGCTGGCTAGCTGGCTTATTGATTGTTTGATAGAATAGAGTTTGAAGAAAAGAGTTGTTAAGACATAAGGCCTTTTAAATGGACATGGACTTTATTTTGAGAATATTTGTAAGTTTTGAGGGTTTTAAGAAGGGAGAGATGTGATCACATTTGTCTGACTATACTACTGAGAATGGATTAACTGAGATCAAAATAGGTGGCAAAACCCTATAAAGATGTATTAATCTAAGTTAGTAATTTGATGTAGTAATATAAGCTAGAAGAGACTGTGACCTGAACTAAAGATGCTTATGGTAGTAGATTCTGGAGATATTTAGAAAGTTGTCAGGACTTGCTGACTGATTATATTTTAAAAAGTGAAGGAAAGGAAGGAGTTGAAGATGACTTCCAAGCCATTCAACAATGGACTGAGTGTTGGTGCCATTCATTGAATGGGGGACATAGAAGAAGCAGATGTAGAGGCTTGGGAGCAAAGGTAAATTCTATGTGAGCCAGAGTTTGGTCACCTCAGGGACATCCAGAAAAAGGTGTGTAGTAGACCATGTCTGAAAGTCAAGAGACAGTTGGGCTGCAGATATAGATTTAGTAAGTGTTAACCCATGAATAATAATCAACATCATGGGAGTAAATGTGAATCTCCAAGGAAACAATAGAATTAAAAGGACCTAACTGAATCAAACTGAATCAAACGAATGAAGAAAGGAGTGATGAAATGTACCTACTCCTTCAGGAGGTTAAGTAGCATCCTTAATATTGTTGGAAAAACTGGTGAGAAATTCCAGTGCAGAGGTGAAGGTAGAAGCCATGGCCATCGTGTAATCAAGGAATAAAAAAAAAAAAAAAAAAAAGATAAAATGGAACAAATATATGGAATGTTCCAAGAGGAACAAGTTAAGGTGGCTTCTAAAGGATAACTTTGGCTGTTAGAGCAATATTTATAATGGAGGAGACTTAAGCATGATTAAATATTAATGATTAGAGTCAGTGGAGAGGAAGAAGTTAAACAAAAAAGAGAGAAGGCTGCTGTTAGTTTAGCACAGAGGAGGTCCCTGAGAAGACAAAACATTCACTCTAGGGGAAGAATAAACAAAGACTGCAGATAGTTCAGGTCAGATTTTGCTGCCAAATGGATTATAAAATAAAATTTAGAGCCTTTCTGGATTTTGGTGTTGCAGTAAAGGAACTAAGGAACAGTATATAGAAGTTAATATGTACCAGCACTGTTTAAAGCAGGTGATTGACATTAGCTCATTACTTCACAAAAGGATCCCATGAGATAGGCCCCAACTTTGCTGATGATGTGTTTTTGTTTTGTTTTGTTTTTGTAGTACTGGGATCAAATTCAGTGGCACTTTACCACTGAGCTGCATCCCCAGCCCTTTTTATTTCTTTTGAAACAGGATCTCACTAATTTGTCTAGGCTGGCCTTGAATTATCAGTCTTTCTGCCCCAGCCTCCCAAATCATTAGGATTGCAGGTGTGAGTCACCATGCCCCTAGCTGGACCCTATTACTGCATTACAAATGTTAATTACTTGGTTCAGGAAATATTTCTTGAACACTGTTGGCTAGACATAAGAAATATTAAGGCTCATTAAGCCACCTCTGTATTAAGGTCATCTAAATCATTATATGGTAAGTGAACATGCTCTGTATAAACAAAATGATAACAAAAAACTAAAAGAGAACACTTCCCATACCTACTCCTACAGCCATAAAGAGGCTTTAAAGAGGTAATAAGGTATTTCTAGTAAAAGAGTGAAAATGTCTAAGACCAAATTTAGATGGGACTTTTTTGGGGTGTGTGTCAATATTCAGATTAGAAATTAAATAAAGAAACTATCAATAAAGTAAGACAAGTTAATACAGTGATATTTAATGAAAAGTACAAATGATATAGGGATTAGACACAAAATCCCACGTAATTCTATACTCTTTTTAAAAGCAAAAATCAAAATATTTATTCCATCCTAGTCCATTTTCTGTTGCTATAGTAGAATACCTGAGACTGGATAATTTATAAAGAAAAGAGATACATTTAATATACAGTTCTAAAGGCCAGGGCGTCCAAGGTCATGATGCTAGCATCTGCTTAGTTTCTGGTGAGGGTCTGGTGCTGTTTCAATTCATGGCAGAAAGCAAGTGGGAAAGTGGATATATGCGAAGGAGAGAGAACACAAAGAATGGACTTGCTTTATAAGAACCTACTCTTATAACTAAGCCACTCACACATGAGCCAGAACTCTCTTATGAGAGAAAGGTAGGTATCCCTTCATGAGGACCCTGCCTCTGTGACCCACGTACCTCTCACTCAGCCCCACATCCCAATACTTTGAAGAATTAAGGTTCCAACAGGTGAACTTTTAAAGGAGACACACTCAAACTACAGCTTGTTCTCTCCCCTGCCCCAGTGTATCCTGTTTCCCAGAGATAGTGGTACCCAATGCCTAGAGGTATGTCCCCTGGACTTTATTCCATGCCATGTGCATATACACATTTTTAAAAAGTGGGATCATACCCTTCATACTGTGCTGAACTTTGTTGCACAACAACATCTCATGGATAGTATATATCCCAGTACCTGTTTTCTCAGCCTCATTATATAGATTCTATACAGTTTAATCATTCTTTTGATGAATATTCAGGATGTTTCTGATTTTTATCACCACAGACGGTCTTCCAGTAAACACATGCATGCACACATACACACACACACACACACACCTCTATGAACCTGTACCCTTGTAGTTGTAGAATTAATTCTTGGAAGTAGAATTGTTGGGTCATAGTATATACACATTTTAAATTTTAACTGATACTGACAAATTGCATATTAAGATTTTCAAATGAATGTGTTTTCTAGCATCACTGCCTTTTTTCATGTTATTTCAAAGAAAGATTTATCTTCACATTTCCCAAAGGTTCTCTAAATCAAAATCAAGTTTGAAAGTATATAGTTCTCAAATATCTACTAAGACTAATAGTGCTTTAGCTCCATTCGTGCTTGAAGAACATGAATGCCCATGGGGTTACTGTTGAAGTGGTTTCTGGTTTTTTAAACAGTATGCCACTTTTTCTCCCTTGCCCTCAGGGTATTTGTGTGTGAGTGGCATGAGTCACAGTGTCAGACCACAAGTGTGGGAGAAGACCTGAGGGCTGGCATTCTGTATTATTTAATTTTTCCTTCTGTACATTACATTTTTTTAATATGAACAAAAGCAAACACTGTTTAGTGATTTTTTTCTCTTTCTGTAGTCAGTAATATTTTATTATTCATTCACTTCATTCTGAAGATTAAAGCTTTGTCCATATTCTTGGTATATCATATACATACATCAGTCAGGCTCCTGTTCTTTGTTGATTATGACTTTTCTTATAGAACCATGCGGATCTTGGTATAAGCACAAGATTATACAAACTATTATAACATCTCATTCTCACCCATATATACTGGCCCACTTGATTTCAAAAACTCATGTCTGATCAAGCTTCTACCTGACTAAAACTGAGTATTTCCCGTTTCCTGTAGAACAAAGTCCAATGTTTCTGTTACATTGTCCCTATCCTCATTGTACTTTCTGAAATTGTTATTGTCCATTCCCTTCCAAAAAACTTCCCTTCTAGCCACTTAAAACTACTTGTATCTTCCAAACAAAGCATATGTATGTATAATTTTTTAGTCCTTTTAATCATTTTTTCTTATCTGAAATGCCTATTCCACTATTATTTCATTTTAAAACGTACAACCCTGTTGTTCCCTTCCCAGATTTCCATTCATGTTACAAAATGCAGTTCAGACTTCACTTTCCTGATGAAGCCTCCACAGGCTGTGGTCCACCCCTCTGATAACACTCAACAGAATACTGATTATTTGCTGTTGGTTGCATTTTCAATGACCATGGGTTCCTTGAGAACAGAGACCATGTCTTTGTGTTTTAAGCACAAAGTCTGGAACATTTGCACTTTCAGTGAACAAGCCCTCTTAATAAACTTCTGCCTACTTCCATATGCCATTTTTTTCCATATAATTATTTTGACTTATTATGTTTATTTGAATGTATTGCTTACAGAAAAATAGTTCTATTACTCTCAAAGATTGAAGACCATTTGGGAGTTATTTTGCATAATATAATTAAAGATTCCATTTTAAGGATGTAAATATTAATGTGATTATAATTATTCATACACTTTAATTGAATTCAGACCCATATCAAGGGTATTACACGTTGAAAATTTATGATGCATTTTAAAAATAACACCTGATGATAATCTAAACATAAGTGAAGGAAATGTGTTTCTAGAAAGGTCTGCCCTATTCATTGCTCTTTATCTGTGTACCTGCCTCATGGTGCTTTATTTTCTGCATGTCTTAACTCAAGTTTCATGATCTCGGAATTTCTCTGTGTCTTCCCTCTTTGGTTTCTAATGGTCCTAATTTTTGTCTTGTGCTATTGTTAATAGAATATTTGATGTATATAGTTGTAAAAATATTTCTAAAATGCTAAATTTTATCCTTTACATGACTGCATAAAACCCTTCAGTGTCTCCACATTACCATTAGGGCAAATTTCAAACTCCTTACCATAGAAAAGTTTTTTTTATCTTTCATCTATCCCTGTTTACCTATCTTTTATTTATTTGCCTTTTCTTTATCTTTATTTATCTTTTGTTTATCCCTATTTATATCTCAACCCCATTTCTTACCCCTTCCCCTTGCAGTTCAAGTAACCCCATGTTCTCTCACATGGGTTGCTCCCTCTGTGTGGAATCCTTGACCCTCTGATGTACCCTAGTTCATGACGCATGCACACATATGTGTGTTAGGTTAACATTCATCTCTCCCACTAAACTGTGAGCTCCATGAAAGCAAGGAAAACATTCCATTTAGTTACCATGGTGTGGCATGTCACAGGCACTCCATAAATACTTTCTGTATGAATAAATAAAATAATATAACTCACTTTAACCAAATGTCCCAGGCATCTAACATAGTCCCAGGAACATAGTAAAGCACCTAGTATTTATAAATGAATAAATATCAGTGACAATTTTTAAAATCACTGCAACTGTTCCTTCTTTCTTTTTTATTTCAATGCAGACTGTTTTGTTGTTTGCAAAATCACATATTTACTGAAATGACCAACAATGGAAAGTACTTAAGAGGACAGACAAGAAAAAAGCATTATTTTGGGGGTAGGAAGAAAGAAGGTGCTCTGGAATCTAGCATTCAGGTCTTAATGCTTTAGAATATTGGAACTGAGTGAATTGAAACCCTGCTGCTTGGCAGTTGACACTCGCTAGGCTAAATTGTGTGTAAGTACCACAATGGAAAGGGTTTGTGTTGTCTCAGTGGGATGAGATGAAACATTAGCCTACAGTTCAGAAATAAGAAAAATTGAATGCTGCTATATGAATAGGTAAGTGATCATACTAATCTTAAAGCCCTTGTCTTTTCCAACTATGAGAGCTCAGTTATGAAAAAAATTAAGTTGCCATGGTCATTGAACCAGAATTTAAATCTAAATATTTCTGATTCTCAGTTTAATGTTCTCTCTTTGCCCCCTTCTTCATCAAATAAATGGTTTTGGTTCCATAAATGTACATGACACATAAATAGATACCTTAGAAAGCTACTCAAGAAACTGAAAGTTTTCTTGGGGGGAAAGAAAGATTAATGTTAATAGACATGGGCATGTTGTCACATGCTGCCACAGCTTTTTATTTTGAGAGAGATGGAAATAGCAAAATGAGATTGCATTGTCAATCCCACCTCCTACATCAGGAATGGCTTTTCTTTTGTCCCTAGCACTGCAGAAACAAAAACAACTGAGGTTGGCAGCCCGTAGGATAGACTTCCTGCCTCCTTTGGCCAATCCTTATAGCCTCCTTTGCTACTGACTTCACAGTCCACCCCCAACATTCGCACTGACACACATACATATACACCACCATTCAGGGTGTTCCAAGTGGCCAGTGCCATTAAAAGTTGTGAGGAGACAACTTTTTTTGTATTTTAGAATTTACTTCAACTCCTAATTAACTGTAAATGATAAAAAAACAAATGACTTCCTACTTTCATGATTTTTCTTTAATATCTTTTTAAGGAAAGGCAACAAGATAGGAAACTTTTTTTTTTTAACTTTTTTTTTTTTTTTTGAGACAGTGACAGAGAAAGAGAGAAACAACTTTATTTAGTTTTTCACATGGCCTTAGTTGCTCCAACAGTTAGTTGTATGTGGTGCTGGGGTTTGAACCCGGGTCCTTGTGCTTGCCAGGCAAGCGCCGAAACCGCTGAGCCACCGCTCCAGCCCCAAGATAGGAAACTTTTGAAAGATAAATGCAAACTCATTTCTTGCAAGAACTATATATATTGATGTCTTAGAAACCCAGAAAGAATCAACTTGAACACTATTAGAATAACTTTGAGAAATGCTTTTAAAAGAGTTTCTCACAATTATAATATGCTCATGCTCTACTGTCTCAAGGGAGGGCTAGAATGTGTAGTGTTTTCCCCACAAAAAAATTTCTGGGTACTAAATATGAAACCCAGGGCCTTGTGCGTGCTAAGCACCTACTCACCCACTAAGCTTTACCCCAGCCCCCAACATTATCTGACCGCAGTGAAATATGTTTTTAAGGCACTGCTTCCATTCATTTTAGAGACATGGGCAGGATCCGTGTGGCCATTTAAAAGCAGATGACCTAGTGGGAATGTTTCCACGTGGTACATACTATATATCAACATACGTGTGTTGATGCCAAAGAAGCTAAAATAAATTTTTGTCATGATATTTATGGGCTTGATCGAAACTGTTAGAATGTGTAAAAGAAAAAAAAAGCTACCACATGGTTCTCAGTTTTTATGTTCTTTCTATCTTCTGTTGATATGAGTGACAATTGTAATCTTATATACAAGCAGCTTACATGTTTAACATAATGTGTTGTTGGGTTTGATAAATAAAAATCTTGTGTTTTGAGTTGCTTTTTGTTTGGTAAGCAACACCATGCTTTTGCCTTCAGTTAGATTTGTTAGAGACATTTATTTTTCTAAAATCACTTAACATTATTAAAAAAAATCTTTGTTTTCTAGTTAACAAATCTAAATCAAAGCTAGCCAAGGCAGTCCCTCTTTGAGTAGCGAGGGCTCCATTTCACCTCCTACAGTGTTATCTCCCTGTTCTCCTTGGAAGTATCATGCACTGAAATGAAGTGTTTTGGGCCCCATCTCTTGAGATATTCAAAGGAGTGACATTTCCATATCCAAGGATAGCTTCTTGTCAAGAGTAGTACATGCTCTCACCACAAAAAGGATACTATGTAAGGTAACTCATTAGTTAATTAGCTGGACTTATCATTCCACAGTATATGTGCTGTTCAAGATATCGTGTACACCACAAAAAAATACAATGTTATCTGTCAATTTAAAACAAAAATTTTTTAAATAAATAAAAAGAGAGAAAGAAGAAAGGGGAAGGGGCAGTGCCAGGTGATCAGTTTCAAAGTAAGATGATAGTAAATGCCACTGCCCTCTGGCAATGTATCTCTGGGAGGACAATCTCAAAGCTCTCAACCAGTAAACACTCATCACTGGACTTGTCTTAGCATCCTGTTTAATTAATTCTGCGCAACACACTCAGTAAAATTCACTCAGATTCTATAACTTACACACATCCTCTTAATTCTGCATCTTGAGAAAACTCTCTAAGAAACATAGGTTTTGGTATAAGAGGCCCTCTGATGAACATAACAGTAAATTCCAGTGCTCACTTAACTGAACCAGGGTAATGTATTGTTCTCTTGGGTTGAAAAGTTCTGAAGATGCTATGATAGAAGAATATTTGCCTGCTAATCTTCTATTCCAAATTTTCTACTTTGTTTTGAGAACCTAAATTTTTAGACATTGTGAAGGCAGTGCTTGGTCAGGGCCATGGGGCTGGATGTTGGGAATGGGCAAGTGATGATTCTTGCTCCTGAGTACATTATGAAGAAAAGAGCCCTTCTTCTCTGTCATCGCTTTAGAAATTATAACAACCGTACTGTCGTCTGTGTGTATTGACAGTTATAATCAATTAGTAAAACAATGTATTTCCTCCTTATCCAAGGATTTCCTGCTACAGATATTTACTGTGTTCCGAATATTGATACGCCCAGAGATGTTTCCAAAGGACTGGACTGTTATGCGCTTGGTTGCTAACAAGTAAGACATTTTAGTTGATGATAATTGCAGTTCAGTGTATAGAGGAAAAAGGAAAGTAAAGAATGATCTTTTTATTTTATCTCAAGTTCAAATTCTCTAAGTCCTAGGATTCTTTTTCTTTGCTTCTGAATTAACTTTCTCAGTCTTTTAAAAAATTATTACTATTTGTCTTGAATTATTATTTGTTTCAAATGTACCAATATGATTCAAAAATCAAACAACAATAGTACAAAATGTGCCTTGAGAACTCCCATTCCTTCCCTACCTGATCTTTTGTACCCCCTGTAGCAACCATGCTTGATTCTTACATGTCCTTCTAGTGTTCCTTTACACAGAGTCAAGAGGGCAGAATTATATTGTTCTGTACTTTGTACTTGCTCTTATACTTTAAAATTCTGGCAGATTGAATTCCTTTTTTTTTTTTTTTTTTGGTTTTTTGACTGAGCAATATTCCACTGAATTGTCATACCATAGTTTATTTAACTATTTCCCTGTTGCTGGACATTTGAGTCATTTCTCATTTTCTCACATTTCTTAATTCTTTTTACCTCAACAAAATACATTAAGCGTCTACTATTTGCTGAACTCCAGGAATAAGACATGACCATTGTGTTAGACATATGAAGATTAGAGTTAATTTTATTCATCTAAGCAACATGACCACTAAGGATCTGAAAATAAAAACTCAGGAAAATTCAGAACTAAATGCAAATATTTAGCAAATTAGTAATAGAAAGTTTATACTTGAGTCTCTGGGAGTTGATGGGATTAACTGATATTGAGCATATTCAGCAAAAAAAATGATGATCTGAGGACATTATTTGAAAGAATATTCACTAAAACAGGAGATTAGGGTACAATGAGAATGGCAGGCACTGTTCCCATAGAATACAGTGTCATGGATTTATCTGCTATGTCAGCTTCCTGTCTCCCTAGTTTCAGGGTAAAGAATGAAGAAAAGTTCTTTGGGAAACTGACCTGATCTTCACTTCCAAACTCATTATTTACCCTCATCCATTAGCATTCTCACCCTCCAAGCCCACGCTTGCCTACTTCTGTTTCTCTTCTCCAAATACCAACTCCCTCATGCTCAAGGTGAAGGTTGGATTCTCCACACATCTATCCATAGGCCAAGGTCACCATATGTCTTCCCCAGATGCTCAGGTATGCTGGTGATGAGAGACCCAGAAATACAGGATTCAATTTTGATTAGATATGCATCATATGGCTTCTGATGCAGTATACATTTATAGACTTGGAGGTGTTAACACAATGTGTTAAAAACTTTGTAAAGTAACAAATAGTATAACATGGCATATTATATTTTACATAAGTAAAGCAGCTTTTACATTTTGAAGACTAATTGAGAGTAGTGAAATAGCTCTCTTTAGAATTTAGCATGTATTTAGTTTTGATATCTGTGAGTAGAATTAATTATCTATTCCTCTGAATGTCTGGTTGCTACAGATTTAAGTTGGAGCTTTTGTTCATATATCTGGACTTACTAGTAAAGATCATTCTGGACCCTAGAAAGAACTGTGAAGAATCCAGTTAACAAGATGGGAAGTGGTCCAGTTGGCCAATATCACCATAACATAGAATCAGCATTTGGTCATTCACCTTGATGTGTGGAAGGACATATTAGTTTAAATTAGAATTTCCAATGGCATAAATTCTAACTGAAAGTAAATTTCACATTTTCTTTCTTAGGTACAAAGGCTCTGTGTGAGCTTGCTGAAAACCATGACAAGAATATGACTTTTTGATACTGTCTCTCTCTGCCCCACCTAAAATTCCCTATTCCATTTATAAAAACATTCATGATAACATGGGTGATGAACAGACTAAGATGTATAATGTTCATCTATAGTGTTAACCAAATAAAAAGATGATTTTTTAGTAGATAAACTCTGTATCATACATTTAAATAGAAGATTTTCCCCATATCAACCCCAGAACACTATCAGCCTTGGCTCAGTGCAGTAGTACAATTCTGTTGCCACCAAGTGAATACTGAGGGCAGATTGCTGCTAGCAAAGACAGGACTCTATGAGTTAGACACCTGCCACCATAGAACAAACTCTGAACTCTTCTGCAAACCTCTCCTCTCCTCATTGAACTGCACTAGCCAATCCCCATTCAAATTATAAAAGTTGGTAAGACTTAGTCTTGCTTTGTAAATATGATATAGTGCAAAAATAAGCCCTCAATTATTTGACTTTATTTATGAAAACTTAATCTGTACAATTTTGACAGAAAAAATGGATTTCTGAGAGATGCTAAAATATTTTAAACATAATAAGAGCATGCACTGGAAAGGAAACACTCTGTCTTTGCTAAACCAAGTAAAAGCAAGTTGCAGGAGCTAGATCTACTTCTCTAAAGTTGACTGACTTTTTTTCCACAGTATCAAATTTCTTAGACAAACATTTGATCGTGATCTCTAAAAGAGGCATTCAAATCCAAACTCCCACTTTTATGAACCCTTAGTATATGGCCAACTGATAGCAGCTGGCTGGGAAGTCACTGTTACTGTGCCCTCAAGCTCATCTGAATGGCTTATAGCATTCAGTGAATGTTCTTTCGTGTGTTGGTCCTTTCTTCCTGTGTTTTCAAGCAAGTAAATAAATGCCTTTAACTTTCATCCACAGGTGTGTTGTCCCAAATCTTGTAGTTTTCCTTCTTTACGTAAAGTCCAACATACCAGACACTGACATGACCAGACACCTGGTAATTTGTATGAGTTTTGTTTATTTCCATCCAAATATCTAATATTTTGTAGCATAGCAAGTGTGTCCAGTTTAAATTCCACAAGGACAAGGCATTTCCTCTTTCCTCTTTGCTGCAAAGCTACCTTGTGCCCATTGTTAAATTCTTGGTAGATGTTTCTAATGAGGATAACTGCTCAATCTGAGAAAGAAAGAACATAAGGAAGATGAAAATTAAGTACCAAAAATACAGGACACTTTGAAATCTGCTTCTCTCCACCCCCTTGCCATCCACATTGTGAAATGATGTACAAAAATAAAGTTACAGCTTCATACATATATTTGAGGAGATAAATCTTATAACACACTTGCCTGTTGAGGACAATAAAAACCTTCTGAGCTTTCACATGAAATTTCAGGTCTGCACTTTGTTTATCTTGGGTGCATGTTGGCCTCAAACATATCATATATTAACCAATTTAGATTTCAAATAAGATATATATCGCAAACACATGATTTGTTAGATCACAGATTCTTAGGGGAAGTCATTCATTCATTCACCGACCATCTATGTAGCAGTGCAGCAGGTTTTCTTTTTTTCTCCCACTGCCTAATGTGTATAATAAATACTATAAAGATAAAGAGCATAGGTCTCTGAGGGTGTTTTTTGAAAGGAACTTTGTTCTAGAATGGAATAGAAAGGGTCATCCATGAAAGAATGAAACTTCAGCTGAAAGCTAAAACAAGAGGTAGTAGGAAAACAGTGAAGGAAGAATGTTCCTGTCAGTAGGAACTGCACATAGAAAAGATCCTATGGTCAGAGGGAACAAAACAAAACCCTCAGAAAACTGAAAAACTGTTAGTGTGACAAGGGATCCTTCCCAATTAGAAGGGGAAGACAGGGCCCAGATATTTGTAGGTACAGAGGTCTGCCAATAGAATAGAAATCAGGAGAAACTGTTAGGAGATTGCTGCAGCCATCCAAGTGGCCAGCTGGATAGCAAGGAAGGTAGCACGATCGATTTCAAAGATAAGGATGGCAAGACTAGCAGATGAATTGATATGCAAGGGAGAGAGAAAAGAGTAATGAAAGATGGTCCTTAGGTTTTTTGGCCAGAGCAAAAGGATAGATTGTGGTGCCATTCACTTAGGTGAAAAATCCTGAGAGAAGAGTAGATAAAGCGATGAGAGAAGTGAAGATTGTACATTGAACAGAAGTACAAGATGCTGTCAGTTATCCAGATGGAGATGGAGAAGAGAAAGCTAAGTTGTGCTTGGTTAGAGTTCAGGGGAGAGGTTGCAGCTGGAGATGTACTTTTAGAGTCATCAGCTTATGACTAGGAGTTGAAGCCATCGATCTGAATGAGAGGACACAGGAGGAATTATAGACTGACTTAGGACTGAGCCCTGGAACACGCCAACATCTACAGCTGTTGGGAGGTCAGGGAGTGATGTGGACCAACAATTAACCCTGGGATTTGACAATTTAGATAATTACTGGTGACCTTGACAAGTGCTATTTCAGCAGAATGGAGGAAATGAAAGCCTGATTAGACTGAATTCAAGAATGGAAAGGAGTGGAGAAGCAGAAAGTGGTAATTATAGGCAACTCTTTAGAAGAGCTTTGCTATAAAAAGGAACAGAGAAGTGGGGCTATCTATATCTGGAAGGATATATGAGGACCAAAATTCTTTTTAAAATATGAGAAGTTATAGCATTTTGATTTACTAACAAGAGTGGCCCAGTAAATACAGAAACATTGATGGTGCCCAGAGAAAATGGGGATAAGAAAAGGAACAGTTACCTTTGGGTCAGTGAGGGGAGATGAATGGTGTATTGCTGTGTATCCCAGTCCAGGGACTGTTTTCCCTGTCCACAGCATTCTCGTGCTTGAAGATAAATCCACTGCAGAAGCATGCAGTTAGTCCAGCTGACATTATTTCCTGCAGTAAGACTTTCTCAATGAAGGAAGCTTCACACAAAGAAAACTTATCTAGTGCACACAAAGAAAGCTGTACCCTAACTAGGAGCCTTGGCTGTTTGTCCATAGTAACAGAACAGAAGGCAAAGTATGTGATATAGACCCTGAAAACTTGAGTGGTAGAGTAGATAATTGGTTGATCATCCATTGACACTACTACTATTGCTTTGTTTTTGTTTTTGTTAAGGGCAGTTATTCCCAAAGTGTAAGAAGGCTGATAAGTGAGGAAGGAATAAGATATTGATGTTTATCAAAACTATGTAGTACAGTGAGAAGTATATCTAACATAAATAGTTGTTACAGACACTTAGGCAACTCTTCCACGCATGTTGCATCTCCCAGTAAGGAGTGGTAGGGAGAATGGACACCTAAAGGAAAGGCTTTCTTAAGATTTGGGCCTAATATGTCCAAATAGACATTGTTGTCATATCACTAATTTCTACCAGTACATCCTACTGGTGTTTCCAAATCACTATAGTCCTTCTTTATTCTCTTTGCCTCTCCCACACTGCCACTTCATGGATGAAAAGCAAGTCACTCGTGTCCCCCTTCCTTGCTTTGCCTGAGGCTGTCCTCCGCTCACATCACTTTGCCTGTCTAATTTCAGTGTGTTCTTCAAAAGATCTAATATATTAAAAGTTTTACAAGCTTCATATTGTAGGATTATCTAATCTGGTAAATAAGTATAACAAATCAGCGATTCAAATGTAGTGAGGAGGTTCCAGTCATTCACCAACAATTGTTAGGCCAGGCCCTCAGAGAATCAGCAATAAACAAAAGTCAAATCCCTCAGATGTCTTTGTTCTCTACCTTCTGATCCTTTTCTGCCTTTTCTTCCATCTCTGTATCAATCCTGAAAATAGGAAAGGATGATCACATTTATCAGAATTACCTTGCCAGGCTGCTTACAAACCCAGAGGTGATGTGAGGCCCTGAAATCTTTGCATCTTGCGTAATTCTCATGAATGCTGAAGTTTGAGAATCAGTAGTTCCCATGAATTCCCTTGGTGGCTGTCCAAGATTTCCATCTGCCCTAAGTATCTGATTTCTGTTGCCCTCAGTTAAGGTACCTGTTTATAAGGAAGTCATATTCCAGGTTTAGATTTTCTTAGTTTTTCACTGTATAAAAATCAACATTGTAAACACCCACTTTATCCACAAGGTGTTTCTCAGTCCATGTATGATTTTTGGCAGTAGGCTTGTGCTTGAGCAGTAGCTTTCAAAAGGACAAATTACAGGAAATGAGTCTTCTTATAGGGGAGATAGGGAAGGATTGATTGAAAATAATTCCTAAGTCACAGAATGAGGTGGTAATGGAAAACTTTAAAGCAATAGCTTTTATATCCTGTGCTTCAGTTCCTCTCATATAGATTTTATTATTCTGTAACCGCAAATTATGGTTCAGAAGTCATTCTTGTGCCTGTGTTTCTGTGGCAGAAATCAGTGATTTTTGACCATTTGTGAGTAGATCACAAACTGTTCTTGGCTGTTGAGCTGGACTATCAAGACTTGAAATAACCCCACATTCAGAAACGGAGTCATGAGTGAAAGAATAAAACCAGAGGAGCCACATGATTCTAGATAAATGGGAAAAAATAAAAAAGTCCCTCACCTGACTCCACAGTTGCCCATCACAGTGAAGGAGCCACACTATATGAATGCCTGGCACGTGGGTGCCAGGAAGCTATGTCTCCATGCTGAGTTACCATGGAAAGCTCTGGAAGCTGAAAGTTATAGGCATAAATGAAAAGCTTTTGAAGTAGAGTAATTTTAAGATCTTTCTAGCCCTCAGAAGTCTTACTTTCAGAGGCCCTACTCCTCATATTAAACATATTGATCTACATACTAAAGTAAATATTTTTGCTGAACAGAAGTTTTAAATCACTTTTTTAAGGTTGATCTCTTAAATTATTGGCCCATGAGCCAGTCACCTAATTTTGATTGGCTGTGAGTTGTCAGCGTTAATGTATATTTGGAGATTCTTATGAAATATTAAAAGGTAAACTATAGGGGCTGGAGCAGTGGCTCAGCAGTTGCAGCACTTGCCTGGCATGTGCGAGTATGTGAGCTCAAGCACCATGTACACAATGAAGTTTCAGAGCAACGAAGGCCACGTGAAAAACTAAATAAAATTGATTCTTTCATTTTCTCTCTCTCTCTCTCTCTCTCTCTCTCTCTCATTATCCCACTCTCTCAAAAAAAAAGGTAACCTATAAATTTTAGCATAGTAAAAATTGTATAAATATTAAATCAGACAATTAAAATCATCATTACCTTCTGTGGACATGTAATTAATCTTTTTTTGTTTTTATTTCACAATTCTAATTTGTTTCCATACATTTTTCAGTTCTGTTTTTTCAGTTCTTAGCTCATGAAAAGCTCATAAGCCTGTGCATCCTTGTGCACAATGAGAAAGCAGCCCTGATAACAGTCTAGAAATAAGGACATAAGGACTGCATGCTACATTAAAAAATCATAAGAATCTGCTAAAATTCTAGAGGTCAGTAGAATGCTGAAGCAGAATTAGTTGAAATATTTTTCTGATTTAGGCCTCTCTAGAGTCTTGCTCTTCAAAGAAGACTAGGTTGCAGACCAACAGAATCAGCACTATAGTTTCTTAGAGATGCAGAATCACAAGTCCCAGTCCAGGATGACTGAGTCATAAGCTGCATTCTAATGAGGTCACCAGGCACCCATTAAAGTTTGAGAAACACTGCTCTAGTCTAGAACAATGGTCTTCAGCTCTGGGTACGCAAAATTACCTGGAAGCTTTGGCAAGTCTGATGTCTAATTTGTACCCCAGACCAATCATCAGAATCTTTGGTAGTGTTATCCAGACCTCTGTATTTTTAAAGCTCAGGTGATTCCAGTTCACCGCCCAGATTGATACCCACCGTTCTATAGCAAGGCCAAAGAGATGCATATCGTTTACCAGCATGTGTAGTTCAAGAAGCCATGGATAATGTTTGCATATTTGGGGACAAGTATATGCATAACAATTGGTAACCCTTGCATGGAATAAGATCTCTCAGTTGAAAGACTGAGTTTGTAAACCCCTTTCCAGGACATTAGGCCCAATTGTCTAAGTCCCAGATATGTCATTTTTTACTAATACAAGACGATATTATTTCTGAACAAAAATCTAAGATCAAATTGTTGGGCCAAAAAGACAATTTGTCACGTCAAACTCCAATGTATTAGAACTGTTTGTATTTCTCCATTGAATATCAAAGCAGAAAGTTTCTACTTATAACAACAAGTTAAGGATACAAAATTCTCTCTTGCACACGTTCTCTCTCTCTCTCTCTCTCTCTCTCTCTCTCTCTCTCTCTGTAGGGCCTCCAAAAGTAAGACATCTCAGGGCTAGAAAAACTTGAAAATAACTACTTCAAAAGCTTGCCTGCCTTCCTTTCATGCTAAGCATGGAACCCAGGGCTTTGTGCATGCTAAGCACATGTTCAACCACTGAGCTAAACCCTAGTAGCTCAAATTTTTCTTCTTTAAAATTAGAATCCAGTGATCTTCTACTATACTAAGCCAAAACTTTGCCTGATAGCATTTTATTTTCTGATTATTAAAATTGTGTTTCATATAATAAAATTTGAGTAAAACACTTTGGGAACCTCAGTGATTTCTTCTGTTATTGTCATTGATTTTACTTTATAGAGTTCATTGCAGGGGATTTGTCTCTTTAACATGAAATTTTCTGATGATGGCTGCCACTTTGTAAGCTGAAGAAATCACAGGAATCCTGAGTCTCATAGATTTTTCTATATTTAACTTTCATAGCAACATTCTTTCAAAGATGTCAGTGATATATAAAACACACATGTATGATAGTGTCTGTTCATGGTTGAGCAGATGCTTGAGAAATGGTGATCTCTTCCTCTTTCCTTTTCTTTACCTTGAACTTCTGCATCCAAACATGCAACCCCTTAGTCTTATTATAATGTAATGTTTCCAAACCCCACAAGAAAATTCTAGTAGTGAATTTTCCAGCAGATGATAATATTCATTTCCTTAAAAGGCTATAAATATTCTTCTAATTAGTAAGTATTCTTCTAATCTTCTAATTTATATTTTATCAGTATAATGAAGAAGTGAACTTGGTGGAGTGTCATTCTGCTTCATTTTTACCTGGAGTTATGTAGCCATATCCTTCAGTTCTAAATGCCATGATGAGAATTGAGGCCTTATTACATCATAATCCTATGTCATTCATGCATCTCAGAAGAAGCCAAAGAGGTTTAAAATATTAACCATTTATATGTTGGTGCTAAGTTTATTGTGGTTCCAGGGGAGGACTTAGCTTGTTTCAGTATAGTACTGTTATCTAATATTAAATTAACGTGTTGAAAACACAGTTCAATTTTGAATAAATACTTTGCTGACTATAAAAATGAGCAGATTTTGAACAAATTATGAAACTTTAGAGCTAGGCAAAAAAATCCACCAAATCCTTTCTTAATCTCCTGAGGAAGATATATATATGGCTGCATATGGCCCCTCAGTTAGGTTCTCCCTGACTTCTCCTACCCTGGACATGCCCCTTTCTCTGAGTAGCTGTGATACGGTCAGTTTCACAGCTTAGTCCTGTGTTACAGACAATTTCAGTCAGTAATTAGCAGTCTTGTTTCCCTGAGAGAGTGAGCCTGCCTTCTATCGGTCTTATGTGCCCTCTAATACCTTAAATAGGGGAAAGCAAAGAGAAGGCATCTAATAAACCACAATATATTCTATCATTTTATCTTCAGGATCCATTTCTTTCATGATAATCAAATATGGAATGTTAGGTTTGCATTAATGCTTTGTTCAAAAATTAATAAAAGCATAAGACATGATATTAACGTATTTGTCTGAGTCATATGAACCCATAGATCTCCTTGTGTATTATTTTACAAAGAAATCAACTTCAGTAATAGATTTTTTTTCCTTCTGCCTGGTGTCTCTTTTTTGAATTATCTCACTGACTCCACATGCTTTTTGAAGGAGCTTTTCTGTTATTTCAGTTGCTTTTTATTCTTATCTACCAAATGATTTTTACAAAAGTGAATTTTTCATCTTCAAATGTACTCTTTTTTATCACTAGTGTGATTATTACAACAGTTCTGTACCTCTCAGATGCACTTCGTAAGAACTTCTTAAATGAAAACTTTGATTATAAGGTAAGTGTCCATTTAAATAACTATCTCGCTTGGGCTAAAATTACCTACTATATTTTCTTGTCCTATATTAATTATAACTGAATAATATTAGAACACTTTAATTTTATTGGCAAACAAGTAGGGTTAAAATATTGTTTATCAGCCTGGTGGAGATCATAAGTGCTTAAAATAAGATAGATCTTTATTATTGGCATAAAGTTTCATTCTTGCTCTTTTCTGTATGATTTCAGTGAATAACAAAGGAAGGGCATTTATAACATAATTTTAAAGAACTTTTAAAAATGGAGTTTATATGAAGAAAAATGTTACAAAGTAAATGCTTGATTTCCTTACTCCTCTAGCTTCATGTCTTTTAGAATGAATCAATGAAAAAAAATGTGAAACGTTTCTAAAAAGATATTTTTCCTGACAGAACTCTGTATAGCTATAATATAAGATGATATGCCTCAGTGCCTAAAAAATTCTTGATCACTGTCTTTTTCAAATGGCAAATGATTAATGGCAAGCACAGATGGGAAGTATCCATGGTTGATTCTCTTCTAAATATGGCTCTGTTTAAGCATCTTTTTCTTTTTTGAATAGTATTTTTCACATTAAATATTTAATAAAATTTTCTTTATTGGATGTTTTGAAAATGTAAAATAGCACAAATACAATAAAAACAATGGGATTTGAATGTTTATATATTTCTCTAAGTCATCTCTCATAATAGTATATCAGAATTTCATTCTTTTGTCTACTTTTTGATACTTTTTTTCTTCTCTTTCAATTTTACAGCTCACCCATTTTGGATGCATTCTTTCAAAATTAAATTTGGCATATGTCCCTAATTATTTCCTTGGATAAATATTTATTTATTACTGGAGTTGTTGAATTAAAAGTTGAGCCAGTTATATGTGATTACCTGTTTTCTTGTGTCTACCCAAAACTAGATGAGATGACTTTTTTCATAATTAGATAAGAAGAAAATAATTTTTGTTTTAATTTACAATTTCTTACTAGTTATTATTCACTAGTTAGTAGTTATTTACTGAAGTTCATATTTTATGAATTATCTGTTCTTGACTTTTATTATTTTGATTGGGTTTGTTTGTTTGTTTTTGAAATGGGGTCTCATTGTGTTGCTCAAGCTGGGCTTGAACTCATGATCATCTAACTCAGCATCCCAAGTAGCTGGAATTACAGATGTGTACTATCACGTGAACTCAACTTTTTGGAATTTTATCATATTCTTTTTTATTTGTAAGGACTCTTTCCAAACAACAAATATTCTTTGATGTATTTCTTTTAGTTCATTCTTTCATTTTGCATGGTGTCAGTAGAGACATTGTTTCCTTTCATTTTAAGTACTACATATTTTTTAATGTGTATTTCAGGAAATTTTATTCTGATCACTTTCTGATTCTGTGTTTGGTATAAGAAAATACAGACTTAAAAGATTTGTCTGGGCAGGGAATTTTTAAATACTATCTGAATTTAAAGCAATTAACATATCTAAAAAAGTGTATGCAGTTTTTAAAGTTCTACATTAAAGGTATTTGCAAGATTGAATTCATACAGGAATAAAGTAACCTGACTTATAGCTCAGCCTCCCTGGAGATACCAAAATGTGTTATCAGAGCAACAAAATATGTACCATTTAGCAGGTAGCAAAGAGCTCATAGAACCTGGAATATAGCTTTGAAGCAATATCTTAATAGAGTATTTATTTGGTTAGTTTACTTCTTTTCTATAGAAACTTTCAAGCATATATTGTATAAAGCACAGTACAATGAACCCTCATGTATTCATATCTAGCCTTGACTATTATCATTCATAACCAATCTTATTTCAGTTCTACCCCATCCACTTACCACTTATGAAGTATATCCTAGATATTGTGTTACTTCTATAGATATTTTTATAACACAATAGTATTTAAATGTCTTGTTCTATTTTAGATCTGGGATTCCTACTTTTACCTAGCAGTCATTTTTATAAACCAGTTGTGTCTGCAGCTGGAGATGTTCACACCTTCCAAAAAGAAAAAAGTATTAGAAAAGTAAGTACCAGTTTGTGGCAGGTGGGAATGCTGCCTTCTAGAGTGTGCTTAGTCCAAACTACTCACAAACCAGAGTGTCCATAACTGGAAATCATCAGTGGAAAAGCAATAACCAAAAGGGCAAGAAGCAATTTTTATGGAAATTTCAATATTTTGAACTTATTTACATGTTTATTATCCCAAGTCTTTCAGTATTGAAAATTATTATAGAAGCAAAAAATTATGAGACAGATCTGTTTTAATAAAATATTTATGTGAAGACTTGATGTAGAGGCACCAAGACATGTATAGTATACGTATTTAATTAAGAAGTCTTACCTTTTAATTCAGAATGTTAGATTATATTCTAAAGAAACACAAATACTTCTTTGTCCTGGAGGCTTTTTTGTCAGAGTTGCTTTTTTCTATTTCAGGTATGGTGACATGCGTGTGACAATGGGTTGTGAGATTTTCAGCATGTGGCAAAACCTAGGTAAGTGATGAAAAGAGAAGCCTCTTCCACTGCATAGCTTATCGTTGTACTTCCAAGCATACAAATGAAGAAGGGACATTTACCAATGACAGCATTCGAAACCAAATGTCTAAATCAATAAGGATATCTATAGAAAGTAATTGACATTTTGGCATTGAGTAAGGTTACAACTAGTTCTTTAAATTGGTGTCTGTTTGAAAAATCATCTTAGCTTTGTGTGTTTCATTATTAATTAATGGTCAGTTTTAGAATCTAGTTTTACTCCAACATTACACACATTATTTCTAGCAATGAGCTGGAGGGTAATTTGGGATTATAATTACTCAAAATTTCTAGAAGTATAAATGAGGCTATGAATCATCTTAAATTTAGATTAAACTTCTTGAAACATTAACTGAAGCATCATTACTCTAAAAAACTCCAAACCATTGACCTATGTCATAGAGTATAGCCAAAGGATTTTATTTTATTCTTTTTTATTTTAGCCAAAGGATTTTAAAAGCATCTGCAGTTGCTAAGAGACTGTTAGATCCAATTTTCTTAAGCTGGCACAGCAGATGTGGCATATTATTTCCAGCAAATTAGTAGCACAGATCTGGTTGCACCAAAAAATAATAATATTTGGGAAACAAATTGATTTAAAATTAAGTGTCATCATTCTAGAGATTCATAGCATTTAATTTGGTATGTTAACTATATAGCCTTTTAGTAGTCATTATTATTATTGCACTTATGAATTATTAAAGTGATTGACCTATTGGAATTGAATATGTAATGATGAAAGTATCTTGTTTGGGGGATTATCCAAACACAGTTTGGAAATGGCAGGATTTGTTTTCTGTGAGTGAAAATAGAACCATTATCATTTTTCTTGAATTCTTCTTATAAAGGGATTTTTTTTTTACCAGAGTATGTTTGTCCCTCAAAAATACATAGCAGTTTGAGGAAGCCTCATTATATATAATTGAGGCCAGTGTTCAATGCTTACTGGTGATTTCAGTTAAAAAAAAAAAAACAAAAAAAGTTATCATCTTGAAAATAACCTCCTACTATGAAAGGCCAGCCAGAAGAAATCATGACTCTCTTTAGATTCAGTTCAAAATTAGCATTAAATGTTTGTGTTACTTGGAAAGTGTGCCTCTTGGTGTTTTGTTGATTTTTGTCCTTGTTTTTTTCAAAAGCTTATCAGGGACCTTACAGGTCTATATTGCATTTGGCATTAATTTGGCAAGATATTTTCCAAAGAATGTTGCATTGACATGGTGTTCAAAGATAGTTATGACTGTTTAGCTCTTTTCTGAGCCAAATTAGGAGACCAGGACAAATTTGGTATGGTAACCAAAATATTAGGAAACATGGCAGGTTTTCTCTTCTGGATACATCTGAGCATTATTGTATGTGATTATTTCCACATAAATCTTCATTCCAGCCATGATAGCTATGCACTTAGGCTGGTGTCCCTTGGTCTGCAAAATAATACAGGCATACTTCAAAATTTTTTCTTCTCTATTTTGTCATTATTCCAAAACAAAAATATGTCTGCCTGTCTGGTTTTTATTAAATTTCTTCTCTGTTTTTCTGAGAAATGTAGAGACTGTAGAAAGTCTCTGGAACATGTAGAGTTCATCATGAAATATTCTTTAGATCTTTGTTACTTAAAGTGGACCTGCAGCATTGGTCTCATCTGGACCCTGGCTCCACCACAGACTTACTGGGACAGAGTCTCTGGGAGGCTACCAAGCAATCTGAGTTTTAGCAAGTTTTCCAGGTGATTTCTCACACACTTGACTAACGATTAAACAGCCCTGGTTTGGACATTACCTCCTTTCCTCTATTGTTCCAGTCCTAAAGACAAGCTCTAGCACAGTCTAGGACTGTCTTTGGAAAGGCTCATTATATATACCTTTGAATCCCCAGCATGGCATAGTTCAGGAGTAGGGTCAGTGTAAATTTTCACTTCATTTCTTGGTTTCTTTGTTATTTCCCTAGAGTTGTGTCCTAACTTTTCTGAAACTTCCAAAAGATTACATGAATTTTAAAAGTCTTTGCTAGTGTACAACAGCTAGAATTTGAAAATATTCAGAAATATTAAAGCATCTTTTCCAATACACATTTTTGCAAAGTGATAAGAATTAAGTGTTCAGTGAACTATTTGGACACCCTTATAGGCCTTAAATTAACTTGTTACTTGGGAATATAAGAATACATTAGTTATGTTATATAATGTATATGAAATACATTAGTTATGTGTTAGTTATAAAAATATATGAGGTATAATTTATATGCCTATAAGAATGTCATATTTAATATTTTAACACCAAAGAAGAATTTATACATCTTCATATTTTACTTTTACAGGCCAATAAACTCAATTTAACAAAGTTTGTAAAGCATTGGCTATGTGCAGGTTATTTGAGGAGATAGAAAAAAGTGATCTACAGTTCTTAAGAGCTTAGGTTTGAAATCTTGCATTTTAAACTTTTATCTGATATACATGGAACCTGATAAAGCTACTAAGTTTTGGTAAAGCTAGTAAGCTTGTGTGAGTTCAGAAATTAAGATCCTCCATGCTTTTGAATAGATACAAAGTGCACTTACTTTTAGAAAATACATTGAGGGAAAGAAATGCCTCGTCTAATTAAATATATTTTTTATCACTTGCAATGGTCTGGTTGGTCTAATTTTGAAATACAAATTTTACTGGGCAATATTTTTTAAATCTGATCTTTGTCATTGGTGTTTAGGTCAGATATGTTGAATTCTTACATATGCTGTCAATGAGTAGGCTTTTGTCCTTTCTGCTGAGGTTGAGGGCACATGTAATTGGGTGACTAGTCTGCTCTTAAACTTAAAAGTGGAACTAGGCATGGTGACTCCCCATTCCCCTCCATCCCTGGTGCCACCATTCTACTTCCTATCTCTGTGATTTGACTGGTATTTATTTGTTTATTTGTATTTCATTTAAGTGGAATAATACAGTATTTGTCTTTTGTGACTTTATTTCACTTAGCAGAATGGCCTCAAGATTGCTTCATGTTTAACATGTGTCAGAATTTCCTTCCCTTTTAAGGCTGAATAATATTCCATTGTAGGAATATGCTGCATTTTCCTTATTCATTAACCACATATCCATCTGTAGATACACAGTTTCTTCAACCTTTTGGCCATAGTAAATAATGCTGCTATGAACATGGGCGTACAAATATCTCTTTAAGATCCTGCTTTCAATTCTTTAAGGCATCTGCCCAAAAGTCGAAGTACTGGATCATGTAATCATTGTTCTATTTTTAACAAGATTTTATTTTTCATTATAGTTTTACATACTGAAGGGTTTTGTCGTAACACTTCCATACATGTACATCACAATTCTATTTTTAACTCAAGGTTTTACCATGCTGTTTTCTGTAGCTGCTGTATCATTTTACATTCCCACCAACCAAGCATAAGGGTTCCAAAACACTTGCTACTTTCTGTTGGTTTGATAGTCATCATCTCATGGGTATGAGGTGACATCACATTTTGGTACAGAAAAACTATTTATTTTTGAAGAATAGGTGATTAGTGAACACCTTTTCTTAAATGTGATATTTCTCAGTATTTTCATTTTCTAAGCTAAAGGTCTACATAAAAATTCTGTCAAGAGAAGGAGAAGGTATATATTTTCCCCCAAAATTTTATGTTTGTGCTTGTCCTGGTAAGAATAGTCCTCAGAGAGGTTAGTCTTTACTACTGCATCCCACCTTTGGTCCTCATCTTGCTGCAAAGTTGTTTTTTTCTCTATTTTTAGATGAACTCACATTCCTACTAAATATAAAGTGAGCTCTTTGTTCCACATTTGCAAACACAGCATCTTGTAGCTGCTGTAGAAAAATCAATACTTCCCTAGCAGACTGTTCTGTGTGCATAAATATAAAACTCCAACAGCCCAAGTAGCAGGTGCCCTAAATACTTCAAAACAAGACCATGTGGTTGACTACCAGAGATGGGGAAGTATACTAAATCTATAGTTTAAAAAGAAATAATTTAAATGAAGTTTAGTTTGCTGTTGCCGTACGTAGCTCAAATTTGTGCTTTGCTGTTTCAGTAGGAATTAAATTTTCAGTGGTCAGAGAGCCTGTTCAGGTTTGCAAATTCTGTGTCCCCAAAGTATGTTTTCAGCAAGTAAGGCTCCTCTTATGCATTTATGCACAATAATTTAAGAGTAGGTGTGGCTGCTCCAAAATAAGACTACAAAATGTAGTGTATGGACCTTGTTTGGATTGTGATTGAAATAAAATCATTATGAATGATGTGTTTTTTGATGATCAAGTAAAATTTAACATAGACTAGGTTTTAAGTTAATTTAAGAAATTTGCTTTGTTAGGCATGATAAAGGCACTATGATTCTGTAGTCTTCAAATGGCCTGTTAACAATGTTTACTGACATTGTACAAATAGAATGATATGCCTCAGACTTGCTTTAAAATGTTTCTAGGAAAAAAATTATGTGGGATGTTAGACAAAACAAAATAAGTAAAAAACTTGATTATTAGTGAAGCTAGATGATTGGTTTGTGGGGATTCCTTTTCCTATTCTCTGTAATTTTGTGTACATTGATATTTTTAAAAAGAAGAAAATTAGGTGGTAAAATGTCTATAAATGTAAGAGATTTTTTAAAAGGGAGACTCAAATATATACTCAAACAGTGGCAAATGAAGTTAAATGCATACTGATGATGATCTTCATTAGGGCAAAGGAAATTTTTCCCCAGGCTAGGGAAAAATTTAAAACTAAGTAACAGAGTAGTTTAAATCTCATTCTACCAACTCAGGAATAGGAGAACCAACTGAACTGGCAGGAAATTCATTTTATTTGGTATTTCCTCTCTTTTAATCCCCTTTCCCAACACACACCCAAAAGCTGTGCAGAGGTATGATGTCTTACACAGTGTCCAAACAGCAGAGAAGTCTACTGGTCAAATGCTAGGATGGCCTTTGTCCTGGTGTAGTTGATGCCTTTGGTGTGATGGCTCTGTGTGGCTGAACTTCAAGCCCCTGTAGCCATCTCCTGGGGCACAATAATGGGCCAGGTGTAAAACCTATAATTCAGGACTTGCCAGCTTTTGCCCTGACAGGAATTTCCTTTCCTTCTCTCTTCTTTTTTCTTCTCTCTTTGCAGAACATCTTGAATCAACAGTGAGTTTAGGCTTTGGTAAATGCCAGTAAGAGTGATTGAGTTTAGGTGCTTCTGATTTCGGCCTTGACAAAAATAACTGAGGGAAGGGGCTGCAAATGATAGCTGTTAGTTACCTGCTTGAAATGTCTGTGTTTGCAGGATGGGGTAGAAATACGGAGAATGATGGATTGCTATTTCAGTGAGTTAGTTGGTCTGGGAAGGATTCTCTTTTTTTTCTTTTTTTTTGGGGGGGGGGCGGTAGGGGGAGGAAAATTTAAGAGTTTAATAATGGAGTTGCTTTTGAGGTGCAAAAGGAAGTTGCTTTATTTTCCTCATCAGAAGAAAGGAGAAAAGATTACCTGAGTAGTGGCCTTTGTCAAGAGCACCTTTTCTAGGTGAATAGAAATCCAGAGGGAATTCAAATTCATAAAGGCACATCTCCGATTTCTTTGTGTTGCCATATTGGTCTCCATTGGTGGGCAAGATGCTTCTTAGAAGGGTTTTGAGAAAGGTACTTGGTGCTTGTGTTCTAGCTCATATGTCAGAGCTCCTCTAGTTGCATTTGACAATGTCAAAGCCCAGAATGCTGAAATTAAACTTGTGTTAAAGAAATACATGGTTTTGTGTAGGTGGAAAGCCTACAGGTAGATCTGGCTTCAGACATACAGTTTTCTAGAGAGACCATTAGGGCTCACCATTTCCTCGCTGGCCTTCCTTCACTCCATATTGACTGTATTCTCAAACAGGCTCTTATCCAGTCACTGGCTTCAAGACAATTTACTATTTCCTAAAAGTCCCCTTAGAAAGGTCCATCAGGGCCACAGACTGGCTCTTCTAGGTGATGTGTCCATCATAAACCAATCCTTGGATCCAGGAAAAACACTAGTTTTTTGGATAAGGCCCATGTTATACTTCTTCCTGAGACCAGGGTGGCATAGAACTGCCCACCCTCATTCCAAGCCCATAGAATGACAGATGAATCATTTCCCCAAAGGACAGGTTGCTGGCCAGATGGAATGTGTGATTACACTTGATCAGAAAGAAAGGAAAAAAACCCTCTTTCATCCCACACAAGTTCTTGCCTTACTTGTTTTCTTGCCTTTGCCCTCACAATTTTATGAGGCGAGATAGGCAATCCTTGTCACCTCACCTTTTCTCTTTCTTTTTACTCTTTAATTAATAATCGGGTTTCTCTTTGCATTACACTTTGGCCAAACCCAAAGGCCTGTGTTGAATCCTATCCAAGACAGTGATTAAGAATTCAAACTGGAGCTAGCCTGCTTGCATTTAAATGCTGGCCACTCTAATTACTGGCTGAGGGACTTTAGAGAAGTTGTTTAACTTCCCAGATTTCAGTTTCTTTCTCTGTAAGTGGGAGGTGGTAGTTACTACCACGTGGAGTTGTTGTGGGGAATAAATGAAATTGTACATGTAAAGCAACCAGAGTTCTGCCTGCCACAGAGGAAGTACTTTCAGTGTCAGCTGCTATTAGGAGTGAGTCACCATCTCTGATACTCTTGTCCCCCCAAGCTTTTGTAGTCCACATCACCTCTTTCTCATTTTCCACTTCCTGCCTCTATCTCATCTATTGTTGGCACCTCCTCTTGTCATGGCACTTGTATGCTCAGCCTCTTCCCAGCAGCTTTCTTCAGTAGAATGAGTTAGACGATCTTGTTTCCCCATTTTTTCCTTTGTCTCTCCCTTTTCATATTACTTTTTTTTTTAAGAGAGAGGTGGGGGGAGGGAGAGAGAAAAAGGGGGGGGGGGAAGAGAGAGAAATAATCAATTTTATTTATTTTTTTCATCTGGTTTTCAGTTTTCTGACACCTAGTTGTGAATGTGGTGCTGGGATTCAAACCCTGGTCCTCACGCATGCCAGGCAAGTGCTGTACCACTGAGCCACAGCTCCAGCCCCACATATGACTTTTTATATTATTAGCACATATTAATTATACAACTTAGTGAGTTTCACTGTGATCTTTCCATACATGTATATACCATCCCTTGATCATGTCTGTTCTCTCTTATAACCTCTCACCCCAGACCCTTTCCCATTGCCTAATAGTCCCTATTCTATTTTCCTATCATCGTTTTTATTTGTTAAGTCTCCACATGAGGGAAGGTAGGGAAGGTATATAATACTTATCTTTCTGTTTGTGGCTCATTTCACTTGACATGATGTTCTCTATTTTTCTTTCATTTTCCTGCAAATGCTGTGATTTCATTCTTCTTATGGCTGAATTATACTTTTGTATAAATGCCATGTTTTCTTCATTCATTCATCTGTTGATAGGCATCTAGGCTGGTTGCATCTTAGCTATTGTGAATAGTGCCACAATAAACCTGGATATACAGATACGTCTTCTACAAGTTGACTTCATTTCCTTCAGATATATATCCAGGAGTGATGTGGTTATAAATATAGTAGTTCTAGTTTTAAGTTGTTTTTTGGGTTTTTTTTTTAAGGAACTTACATTTTGTTTTCTATAGTGGTTATACAAATTTACATCCCTACCAACAGTATATAAAGGTATAAAGGTTCATTTTTCTCCACTTCCTCACCCACATGTTTTTGTTTGCTTCTTTGTTTTTTGATTTTGTTTGTAGCTGAGCTGATTTGGGTGAGATGAAATATCTTAGTGTGGTTTTGATCTGCATTTCCCTGTTTGCTAAAGATATTGAGCATTTTCCATATATTTATTGGCCAATTGTATATCTTCGAAAGTGTCTGTTCGGATCATTTGCCTGTTTTTTTTATTGGATTACTTGCGCTTTTTTGTTGTTGTTTTGTTTTGCTTTTTAGTTTTTTTTTTAATATATGCATAGGTGAGATTCCTCTCAAGTGGGCTGGGAGTAGAGTTAAAAAGCAGGGACGAGGGAGGGGTAAGAAGGGAAACAAGGAAGATCAAAAATAAAAGGAGAGAAGCTTCTGTGAGTGTTCTTGGGCTGTGCACCCCTGAGAGGGAGAGCAAAGGCTGTGTGTTATTCACCTCCCTCATCTTTTCATTTTGATGTTTGCCTGGTGAGTGGTGGGGGTAGTTTGGAGCTGAAGCTAGTTGGCATTTCTCTGTGCTGACTGTAAGGAGCCGCCGTCACTGAAAATGGAGTCCCCAGGTGTAGATTCTCCAGAGATTTTGGGGCTTTGCTTTCCACAGGAACAGAAAATGCCAGCATTGCATCATGTCCATGAGCTCAGTTAGGATGTGTAACTCATCTGGCAGAGATTCTCTCCAGAGAATTTAAACTGTGTGCTTCAAGGGTGGCCCTAACGCTGGCTCTGCAGCTGCTCAACAAGCCAGCTTAGCATGGACTCCTCAAGATTCTCTCAGGAGCTTTTTGGGGTGTGTGCTCTGAGGGTGGGGCTGACACCAGCTCTACTGCAGATCCCCAATGGCACCAGGGGCAGAGAGAGACAAGGGAGTTATAGAGGAGCTCAGTGAGGAGGGAAGGCCATGGGGCAAGCAGCCCACCACCCTTGATTCTGGTGTTTCTAGTCTTGACCCCCACATAAAATGACACATGATTCACTCTCCTGGGCTGTGATAATTGGATTGCCAAACCACCAATTTTAAAGCGTAGCACCTTCCATTCCCTTCTGAGCCGGAGACTGGTTTTCTGCCACATAGAATTCTCAGCTGGTTTCTGTCAGTCTCTCCCCTGAGCCAAACTGATACCTTAGTGCAGTGATACTGCCTCATTAATATTGTCCAGGAGATAGAAAAATGCAAAGGCCTTTGACTCCCAGGGCAGTTAACTCAGTCAACAGGACCCTGCTCAAAAAGACACCATGAAAATATGCTGGGAAGTGCAGACAACTTCTCTAGGGCCTGCTCCCAATGCAGATCCCACATCTCTTATCTGCTTAGACTGTATGTCAACACAGTGCTGAATGTTGCACCTGTGGCGCTAACTGGAGCTCTCCTTCTTTCACCTCTATCTTTACCAATGGGTAGTCCCTGTCCGCTGCCATTCTGCTATCTGATCAGTGCCTGGGTGCTCTGCTTCTCACATTCTTCCACTATCAAAAATGGTCTCACTTCCTCCAGCCCTCTTATCACCTCTCTTTCATTCCAGCACTCCCATATAGTCTGCTAGCTCAATAAGGCTACACTCCTGTTGTTTTGATTCTGTTTTGAGAAGCAGCCAATTGTTAAATGTCTCTAATCCTCCTTCTTGGAACCTGAGTTCTACCATGTTTGATGGGGTTTTTTTGTTTGTTTGTTTATCCCCAGTAGTACTGGGGATGAAACACAGGGATTCATGCATGCTAAGCAAGTGCTTTACCACTGACTGCACCCAGCCCTTCATGTTTCTTGATACTAGATTTATTTCTCTACAATAGCCCAAAATCTCATCATGTTTCACAGACTTCAACATAAAAAAGTGTGCTCAAACTACACTAGACATTCCTATTTCTTGAGCCACTGAATGAAGCAGATTAATGATCAAATGAATTAATGAAATAGAACATTCCCCTTAATGTTAAGAAAAGAACATTTTTAAGATCTTGATATTTCCCAGATTTTCCAAACTCTTTCCAAATTATTAAACCAGTAATTTGTTGTTTATAAAAACAATGCATAGGAAAGAGGTATCCACCACAACTTTCTCTCCCTTTTTGTTTATAATAATTTTAATAACTACAAATTCAGATCTTTGCTTTGACTGCTATAATGTCTTATGCAGGATAGTTAAGATGTAGAGAGAAAGTACTCTCTGGCCTCTTTGGGTCACAGATTGTAGAAAACTTTCTCTAAATTCTCCTTTCTCACATTGATAGCATGTGCAGTGTTATAACATGATTCCTCGTATTTTCTCAAGTGTTCAACTACATGCAGTGGTGTTTCTTCCATGCCATTGAGATGAAATGATGTCACTGAAGGAAAGTTTCATTATAATAGAAGTGCTCATACTCTGAGGATGGAAGAGACAATGAGTGCCCTGGGGAAAATTCATCAGAAAAAGTTTCCTGATTTTCCCCTAAGGAGGAAAATTATCCTCTTTCTTTAAGCCACCTCCCAAGTTGTTCTAGAGGTTCTAACAAGATTCTTCTGGTATGCTTGTAGCAATACTGCTCAAGGTTCGTTCTTGAGAAAGAGTATGCTTGTCATGATATGTATTATTCTTGTTGTAAAACTGAAAACTTCTCTGTGAGCTTTAACACAGAAGATTAATGGATTTCACACCCAGTTGCAACATGAAATCATCTGTGTCCATGCCTTCCCCTGCCTTCTTTTCCTCCGAATTATCAATACCATACATTTTAGCACTTGATAACAGTTTTGAGTTTATTGTTGTTACTTATTATTCTTTTTAAAAAAGTTATACTTTTGGGTGGCTACCACTTAAATTTTTATTTAAGCTGTATATTTCTTATTTTAAAAACAAGGCAATCATATAATACTAAGAATTTTCTTTTTTTATATAAAAACCACTTATAGTCTCACCACCCAGAGATAATGACTATTGTTAATGCTAGGGGTATAATTTTCTAGACTATTGCATTTTCTTTTAAATGAAAGATGTTCCCATACATACCACATTGTACCTTGCTTCTTCACTTACTTATATTGAAAAACTTCACCTATGTTATCCTTCTTAAAGCTCATTTTTTTTAAAAAAGAGAGAAGGACAGTGATAGAGAGAGACAGAGAGAATTAATTTTTATTGAGTTTTTCACATGACTTTTGTTGCTCTGACACTTAGTTGTGTACGTGGGTACTGAGGTTTGAACCCATGTACTTGCACATGCCGGGCAAGTGTCATAACCGCCAAGCCACTGCTCCAGCCTTTCAGGCTCATTTTTAATGACTGCATCAAAACTTTAGTGTATGAATATATAATAATATGCACAATCAATTCCTGATAATTTGTATAATTTTAATTGTGTCTAATGGATGATTTTCTTCTAACTTTTTACTTGGGGAAATAACTACAATTGAATATTCTTGTAATTATAGTTTCAAGCCATGTTTGTAAATATTTATTATCTGATACCTTATTAAGGCCAAATATGCTGAAATTCATATATTTTATTCAATTTAGGAGAACACAAACTGCATTTCATCCCTGCCCTGATTGGCCCTTTCCTAGAAGTGACCTTGATACCCCAGCCAGATCTCCGGAATGTCATGATTCCAATTTTTCATGATATGATGGACTGGGAGCAGAGACGGAATGGCAACTTTAAGCAGGTAGGCCGAAGTGTTCCTTACAGCAGTTGAAAGAATTGCACTTCTCTAGCATCTGTGATTCCAGATTCAAACATGAGAGAGGAAGTGAATGATGGACCAGCAGACCTAGATTTGGCTGTCATTTCCCCTCCCGCACCCCAAGACCTAAGCACTTCTCTTTGGCACTGTGTTCCCCTCACCCTCCAGGGAAACCCTTTCAGCTAAAAATCCTTTGATTTCCTAGGTCTATATTTAAGAACTTACAAAGACTTTATTTGCTCCCAGTTGGACACGGAACAGAAGAATCAGAAGGTTAATGATTCTTAAAATCATTGAGCTCTCAGTGGTCTGCACATTGTATTTGGTGAATGGCTTAGCTTTGAGCATTTGATTCACAGTATGTTTTATTACTCTTAGCTTTAAGCATTGAGAATTAATTTAAAGGAAAAAGCAGGGGAAAGTCTTTCAAAGGAAATTCCAAGGAGATGAACTTATCATTTCTCATTGACATAGGTTCTAATAGCACTGCTCTATTTTGGGGAAAACAGACATTCTGATTTCAACACCAGATCTCATAAGGGATCAGCCAGGCCAAGTCTCTTAAGCTGGAAACAGTAGGTCTACTTTCTGTTCACATAGTCATTGCAATACACTGTCTGCTGACAGGATGTTGCCCTCATTCATGCTTCTCTGTATGAAGTTTTCCTCAAATTTTAGTTGTGGTTGTCAACTGTATGGGTGATCTGATTGCAAAAGACAATTGCAAAAAGTGATCCAGTTACCAAAAACATGGGTATTTCATTCATATTGGTATATACATTTATTTTCAAAAAAGTTAGTAGGTAAATGAAAAGCTATTTAAAATTTGTGTTTGCCAGGTATGATGGTGAATACCTATAATCCCAGCAACTCAGGAGGCTGAGGAGGGAGTGTCACAGGTTCAAGGCCAGTTTGGGCAATTCAGCAATTTAGCCAGAGACTGTCTCAAAAAAAAATTACGAAGGCTTGGGATATAGTTCAGTGGTAGACTGCCTCTAGGTTCAGTCCCCAGTATCATACATTATGCTTGGTGGTTGGGGTAGGGACCAGCTTCCTTTTCTGTTGTATTTATTTCTTGATTGAAATTTGGTTTAAAGGAATAATTGTGCTCTGGCCATTTACAAAGTAGCTCTCCCAATCCTTAATTGTTGTAATTCTTTCTGGCCATAGAGAGGTTTTACATTTTCTATCTCTTCTGCTGCCTCAGAGAGAGAAAGGGATATTTTTCTCTTATTGATATTCAAGTCCCAAAGAATTTACATCCTTGAAAATATAAATGTTTTGACTACAATAATTTATCTCCTCTGCTGCTTATTGCTGACTTATAATATTTCTATGGGTCTGCCATCTGTACATGCATAGGACAAGTTCTCAACTTCAGCAAAGATTTAGTGCAACCTCAACTGTTTTAAGAAAGAAAATAGATATAAAACACATCAAAGATTTAAATCAATGTATGTGGGCATGTTAGTTTGCTGATGTTATTATATATAGTGATGTAAAGAAAAAAGAAATAGGACTTGCCAGTTTTTATAGTCCCTAAAAAAGAATTCAAACATTTAAATTGGGCTGCAAGCATTCATGTTTGAATCACAGATAGATAGATGTCTTTGGCAGTAGGTAAAGCCATCCAGCCAGGAGAGTTTGAAGTTAACTTGATCCAAATTTGGTCCCTAGAATTCCAAAGGGATGTGTGCTATTAACCCTGGCTGATAATGTCACTTTCACAAGATGCCTTATGGCTTTTTCCCTGAGATATTTGAGTATGCTTTAATTTGTCCAGAAATGCTTATGAAGGGGAGAAAAGGAGAGTCATATTTGGATATGTTTCAGGTGGAAGCCAAGCTAATAGACAAACTGGATAGCCTGATGTCAGAAGGCAAAGGTGATGAAACGTACCGCGAACTCTTCAACAGTATGTGAGTAACATGTTTATCTCAAGTCGATTCTGTTCAGGGGATTTGGTGTCAGTACTGAGCTGCTCTGCACTGCTGCTGTAGCTGAGAGCTGCAAAGACAGCTTGGGTCTCTTAGGAGTGCTTTGTCTTTGTGGAGTGTGAAATAAAGGATAATTGCCTAACTCTGGCAAATGGATCTTATTATGTTGATGATCAGACATGTCTCCTTGTTTTAATCTCTGATTAGGACAGGTCGCATGTGTTACATAACAATTCTCACTCTTTTCATGCCTAATAATTAAAAAAAAAAAGAAAAAAAATTGCTGCAAGATAATGATTTTAAGTAGGGTTATGAGTGGGAGAGGTGAAAAGGGCTATGATCATAATGCATATATGCAGTGAATTCCAAAGCAAGATATCCTTGTCTGATTTGCTGTCGGAGCATCTAACCTATTTTGTGTCTGTTCTTTAGCACCTGATAATCCATTTCAACTGATTATTCACTCATGATTATTTATTGCTTCCTAAATATTTTATCGCAATATTACAGAAGGAAATAATTTTTAATAAATTATGTGTTTGGAGTTTTTATGAAGGATAGACAAATAATGGAGGGTTATAAAGAGACTTTGTGATTGTCCCTACTAGCATAATCTGGTCACCGTCACAGGAATGAATTGCTTGTACCATATATTCATCCATTGTGTTGAAGTGGCTAAAGAGGACACGTGAGAATAGTTTAGTGCTTTGGGATTTCCCTTCTGGCACCAGATTTCTCTGTGGCTTTCTGTGGATCTTAGTCATTTTTTTTTAACCCAATATACTTATAAAATGTGTCTTCTTAAAGAAAGAATTAGCTCATTGATCTTGGAAAATGTTTTCAGTCCTTTCAAAGATGTGCAAAAATAGTTCAACAATGCATTTTCTATTATAAAATATACTTTTATTTTTATGCCAAGTATCACATAAAATTCAAGATTAATAGTTGATATCAGTGACCAAATACAGTATTCTGTATACTGTAGGATTATTACTTTGCAATGGTGGAAATATTAATATATAGGTTTGAAAATTATTATTAGTGACTGATAGGTTGGGTATATTTCATCTTGCCTAAGTCAAAATCATTCTTGAAGCCTTCAGGAAAATTATATTGAAGGGTAAAGCCAAGAAGGGGTATAGAGATTTCATGTGAGTGGTGGTGGGTGATAAAATTTATTTTTTCTACTGAGCCCTGAACAACACCATTTTCTTCTGATACTGTAATTAAACTAGAACTTTTAATAATTATTCACCCTGTTCACTCCTGTATACAAAGCAACTGGCTTTCATGACAGCTGGAGTTTAGTGAGAATTCTGATTAAAACCTCATCCAATAAAATAAATTGGCTTTGAAAACTGCTCTCATTTCAGTTACTAGTCTTTGGTTTGAACAAAGAACTAAAATGAGAAAGCATTCAGTGAAATGAATCTCTTGAGATTTGAGATTAATTATTTATAATAAATTCACAAGATTAATAAATACATGCATAGTTCTATATTGCCTCTTATCTACTTTAATAAAGGCCTGATAGCATGCAATTTTGAATGCTTATGTATAAATACAACTTTGAAATAAAGATGTACTTTGATATTAGAAGCAAACCAACAATTAAAATATTAAGCCTCTATAATTAGGACTATTTTAAGGAGCCTGATTCATTCAATGGAAATTTTTATTCTTTTGTTGATTTTTAGGATATTACTAGACAGGCTCCTATAAATATTTTTCTTTCATGCTTTTATTATCAGCATTATTGGGAATAAATCAAATCCAAAGTGATAATTAAATGTCATTACTACCTGGACTCAGACAAGAAAGTGAAAACCTTAACCATTTCAGGAAACTGTATTTTGGGAAATAAAAATCATAATGAATTAGTGTAATCACAATGAATCACTGCACACATTATGAATTAGGAACACATGTCATTATGGTACAGATTCTCAGTTGTTCTCTGAATTTATATCTAAAATGTCTTAAAATTTGTTCAGAAGTGGAAAAGGCTGAAGGAAGTTCATTATTTCCTGAAGTATAACACTTGCCAAAATATTGCCTTAGAGTGGGACTTCAAATTTGTATAGAACCTTACTAAGAACTCATCTCCTCTTTCCCTGCCTCAGAACATTATCTTCATTTACTCACACTACAACTTTTTGAAATCAGTGGGATTTATTATTTTTGTTAGCACTGAAATGTGTGGGCCATATAATGCAATGTTGAATATCCAAAATAAATATCAAAATCAAATTCTGCTTTTCTTGGATCTGCCCGATTCACTCATTCAACTGTTTTTGCTGAGCACTGCCTATGCCAAGTACTCTTATAGGTCTTGAATGTAGCAGTAACCGTGCTATAGGAACACACAGTAGGCTTACCTATACGTGAGGAAAATAAATGGGCTTTTCCAAAAAAGTGACATCCACCTCAGTTCTTTCTTCTGCTCTAATTCAATAAGACTTCGAGTTATTTCAAAGATCTTTATTTAATGATCACATTTAATTACTGTTTAGAGACAGAGGATTAATGTATAACACCTTACCTTAGGTATTTAACTCTTTTCCTTGGATTATTTAAGAAGAGTATGCATAGACACTGGTGATTTCAGAGTCATGATCTCAACATAATCCTGTTATGATACAAAGAAAGGCAGATTGAGAATCAGGCTCCACCTACTCTTTATTCCCAAAGCCTGGTGAGCAGTGTCATATGGCAACACCAATGTTAGCAATGAGAAATCACCTTTCCCTGTTATCAGATGGGGTCCTTGTGCACCCTGCATGGGCACATGAGCATGATTTTAGACCAAATGAAAACAGCCAGTCTCACGCAAGTTGTCTAAAAATGTTCTTTTACTGCAGATAGCCTTTCCTTCTGTTTATATTAGGTAGACTGGGAACTGGCAAGCTTCCCAATAAAAAGGAACAAGTCTGAGAACACAGATGAATTGGGTTCTAGACCCAGTCCTGACATTTTGGATTTGAGTCAGTTAAGGAAACAGGCTGTGTGTAGCTTTGCCTCTCCTTTTAAGAGGATTATGTCACTCTGACTCCTTACTGCATTAGGAAGCTGTGCAAATTAATGAAACTCATAAAAGAAGGTAGGTAGAAATTCTCAGAGTTCTTTGTTTTTTAGCCTCTAAAGTATATGAGGCATGGGCTATCACTTGGAGAAATGTCTGCATCATCCTGCATTGCTTGGCAGGCAGATTTTCATTTCAGGACTTGGTTCAATACCAGTTTGTCATTTAAGTTTGAAACAGGTGCTGTTCGCAGGTTTTTAAAAGAAAATGCATTTAAACAAACTAAGAGCCTTCCCCTGGAGGATTTTTCAGGGTGAGCTTCCCTTCCATATGCCCTCTCTATTCCCATCCACCCACCTCTAATCTAGGAAATAGTGGAACATAAGTCAAAAAGGCAAATGATTGAGGATGCAGAGATCACAAATGAGGAAACAAGATAAGACTGGGCACTGAGATAGCAATAGCAAGAAAAAGAGGAAAATTGGGGAGAACATAGCTATAAAGAAAGATTTCTTCCTTAGTGTTTTATTTTTCCACTGAGTACATATATGATATGCTTAGATTTTACTTGTAAGAATTGATTGTTTCCAAGTCTTATTCCTGAAAACATGATAAAAGGGAAACAAGATTTTAGACAGAAATGATAACCATTAAATGTGGAGGGGTAGGAAGGTATCATCCCATTGTCATGCTTATGTTCTTTTACCTTTGTGGGAAAGTTCAGTCATGAAGCCCTTGCAAAACACAGGTAAGTTTGCTGAGAGGATGTGTGAAAGTAAAACAGATCCTCATCATTATGATTGTTATTATTTTGTGTTTACATAGTGCCTCTGCTCCAAGGTGTTTAGGATGAGGGAAATGTAGGAGGAGAGATGTGGTTCGGTTCTTGTCATCAATCTGCTATAACAACCACTTAGAAAATCCTCTGTGATTAATGACAAAATGAATGAAACTGTTGAGTGATTGCACAGATAGTACAATATGTATTGAGTGGGCAAATGTTAAGTGAAAGGAAAAAACGAAAAACGTCATTCCGCCTGTACAAGGATTTTCCTGTAGCAGTTGCATTGCAGTAGAATTGCTTGGATGGAGATGCATGCCACTGAGAGGTAGGAAAACATTTTTATGTGAATACAGCAAGGTCTTACTTAAAAGTAAACTTAGAGGTACTCCTGTTTTCGTCTTTTGCAGTGTTATTTGATGTGTGAGGCACAAGCCTCGGTTACTCTGTTAGTGTAAGAGATAAGCTATGAAAAATAATGTCTTTGAGCTGTGTGGTGCTTTGTATATTCTGAAAACCTGATGATGTGCATGTGTTCGTATTTTATGACTTGGATAATCTGAAAATCGATTTGCTTTGTCAATGCTTCCTGGATTAGAATTCCACTATTTGGTCCCTATCCTAGGTAAGACATTGTTTGCAAATTGTGCTACTTGTGAGATGTTGCAGTGGTTGCTAAGGCATTTAAGGTACTGATGAAAGTAAAATGGTTGTCATGGTGACTGATAAAAATAAATGTTGAAAATGCCCCGGGTTCTTTCTTTTCCAGTCTACTAAAGAAAATTGAGCGGGAAACATGGAGGGAAAGTGGCGTTTCATTAATTGCCACTGTAACTCGCCTAATGGAGAGATTGCTAGATTACAGGTAAGCCGTATCCCAGGTTCTCCAGATATGCTGCACTCTAGGTAGAAAATCAAGTAGCCAGAGTGCAGACAGGGTTTCACGTGAGTTCATCATTCAAGGAACTAATAATCAGCCCCTGAACTTCTACTTAGCTAGTTCAGTGTTTTTAATTGGGGCCTTGTTTTGTTTTGTTTTTTGATTTTTCAAAGTCTCACTGACTTAACAGGGTTCTCAGAGTCATCCCTGACAATTCTTAAAGTAATAATAAAAAATTAATATTTTGTGATCTCAACCGCAAGAAAATTTCAACTCAACCACTGGAAAATCCTCTGTGGTCCATCCACTATAGGGTGGAGACAGTAGACTCTTTCCGTTTTAGGGGGAAGACAGTATAACATAATTGTACCATCAGGCTTTTTCTTTAAAAGGAGATGGGGCTGGGGAGGGTAAAACTCACACTGTTATCTTTTCCTAGCCACAATTTTTTGATTTTTATATTATCTAGCCTTTTAAAGGAGTTCATCCCACATACATACATGGTGGTTTTGTTTTATTTTAAGGACAAAACCCTCATTCTCATTGTCAGTGGCCAGGCTTATCAGCTGCTCCTCCTCCTACTTTAGGTGTTTAGCACACTTTCTCTCTAGTTCCCTAAGCCCCTGTCCATGGAGCGGGAGCAGGACCTTGATGCTGAAGTGAAATTCTCGGCAGAAATTGCTGCTCAGCAGTCTCTGGTTCCCCAGCCTCACCATAGACTTCCTCTGAACTAATATAAATTGCCTTTTGGTCTCTAACAGTACTTTTTTTTTTTTTTTTTGCCTGAAAGAACAAATCATTTTTGTCCCTAGGAAGGAACTTGGGATTTTTATTTTTCTGCATAATTTTAGATTTATAGAAAAGTAGGAGGTAGTAAAATCATAAGAGTTTTCGTATATGTCCTCCTAGGAAGTTAGTTCTGAGTTCTGACTATTCTTTTTTGTTTTTAGAGACTGCATGAAAATGGGAGAGGTAGATGGCAAAAAGATTGGCTGCACAGTTAGCCTTCTGGTTAGTAACCTATTCCTCTTTTCCTCCTTTTATCCTAACATTTGTTTTTTTCCATGAGAATACTTTTTTCATTTGTTTTTAATCTGCACTGTAATTTTTTTTCCTGGATGTTTATTGGAAGAGTTTAGAAATGTTTTTAAAAGAAACAGCAAGCTTCAGATTGCATAAAAGCCCAGAAAACTTTCAGCTCTGAACATTGCAGAATTCACCAGATGCATTCCCACAACTCTAGAGCAGACCTCAAGAATCTCAGAGGAACACGGATCCAGATCCTGGCTCCTGTTGCATTGCTCACCCGGCCCCGCCAGTCTTGTGCTGCCCTCCTAGGAAAAGGCACACTATCCCCAGGTTGAGGTCCTTTTGCTTCTCTGTGACAGCTTCTCTCTGTCCTTCTTTTTCCTACCTCCAGAGTCATAGACATTCCACATTTCATTAAACATTACTTAAATCTCTTCTTTTGTGAACTAATAACTGTTTTCTTTTTAACACACTAATTTTTAATCATTAACATCTTTGCAAATTCATGATAGCCCTATTGTTAAGATGTGTATCATAACCAGATGATCATATAGTTTTCACCCAGGCAGGACATTTTTGAGAATAATTAAATATTATGTAAGGATAACAGCGTAAACCAATTGTCCTGAGCAAACCAGGATTGATAAGAAGTGTTACCCACCTAATTATTAAATGGAATGGTAGTTATTCTCACTACAGAGCAAAGATACACTCAGACATTTATTTTTCACATTTTAGTGTAGAATAAATTAATGCTTTCAATAATTTCCTTCAGTCAGATTTGAAATACAAGAGTGATTGCTACCAGTTATAAATTTGTGAATATCATGGATTATTTTTATCACATTTTGCAAAACAGATAAAACATCTATTCTAAGTACTATCATTCTGCCTCTTATGCTGTCTCTAGACCCCACCTGTGGTGTATCTTTCTCTGTTTACCTGCACCTTCAAGTTTCTTTTGCCCCCACTTTGATTCAGTCTTCTTAGTTCATTGCTTTCAATCTCTGTTTTGTTTCTCTCACAGTCCCTCTTCAAAGCTCAGAACTTTTGCTTTCTTGTGGCCACCTTTTGATACTTCCCTAATATTTTGCTACACTGCTGTTCATCTCTGAGTTGATGACTTTACCCTTCTTTACCACATCCACCTCTTCTTTCTCATTTTAAATTTAATTGCCACATCTCCACCTCCAACATCAGTGCCTAAAAATAGACCTGAGCATCCTCTATCAAGCTACATCTTATTCACATATTGTGCATTTTCTCCCAGGATTTTTGC
Organism: Aplodontia rufa; assembly: GCA_004027875.1. NCBI lineage: Eukaryota > Metazoa > Chordata > Mammalia > Rodentia > Aplodontiidae > Aplodontia > Aplodontia rufa. Next base: position 45,758 of record PVKS010010841.1, read on the forward strand.
CGTCAGATCCAACAGTGACCTGCGGCCCATCTGCCCATTCACTTCTCCTCTGGCCGTCATTTTTGGCCTTGAATAGTGGTTCCCTCTGTTAAATCACTCATTGGGTTTCCCTACTTTCTTGCCTGATTTTGTCAGCCTTTCATGAAGTCAAGAACCTCAACCTGTTTTTTCCATGCCCTGCTTGTATGTCAGTGTTTGGGAAAAACAGCCAAGTGCTCAATAAACTTCAGTCTGTCTCCTGAACCCTGACTCTACCACAACTCCAGGTACGAAGTCTCCTCAGTAACCTCAAAGCAAAGGCTTTACCTTTCCCAAAGGAATCCTCTTCAGTTGTCTTCATCTCCTTTCACATGTGCCTTCCCACTGGAGGTGATCAAAATTAGTACCATCTCTTGGTTCTTTATCTGCAACTGGTAGAAAAGAAGAGATCATTTCCTTGTGCAAAAGATTAATACTTTGCCCTAAACATGCTTATTCTAGTCTCCCAATAGGAATAATACAGAGTTTCAATAAAATCAAAGGCCCTGTCACTAATTACGTGAGACAAGAATTTGTACTGATAGCTTTCCATGTTCAAGAATAGTCCTTATAGAAAATGTCAACATTGTAAGAGCTGTTGCAGTTTCAGACCACCATAAGAATACTTACTAAAGGGCCAGATATATCACTTTGAAACTAATCTTTTTAGCTTCTACACCATATGGAAAGCTCTTAATGGTTTTTGTTTTTGTTTTTGGTTTTTGGTTTTTGGTTTGTTTGCAGCAATATGGTTCTGTTCAACCACTTACTTCCTCTGAGAGATTTTTCTTAACTCTTTGGAATGATCAGTTCCAAATCCCCTTCGGTAGGGCTCTGGCTTCCCTTATAAGATCAGAGTTAAACTCTACTGTTAAATTGGTAAAAAGTGCATAATATTTGACATGACTAATACTAGGAAATGTAATTATTGTTTTGTTCCTTGTGTCACAAGTTTTGCCAGACATATGTGAAATATTCTCATCTGGTGACTGGGTATTTTTTTTTTCTTTTTAAAGAACTATTCATTTACAGAGTTATCACTTACTTTTGTTCTCAAAGAAAGCAGCTTCTTACCAGAAAGCTATTACAGCAAATCAGCCTTTAATAATGTAGAAACCTGCTGTGGGGTTGTTAGGCTATGTTTATGGTACAACAGCTCTTGCTAATTAAAATGACTTTGGTTATAATGAGAGAGATTTGAATAGCATTATTTACTTCACTTTTAAAGAATGCCAAGAATCACAGGAGACAAAAGGAAAGAAGGATAATGGTATGAATTAGAAAAATATAACTTTTTTATTATACCTTGAACTTAATGTCAGTCAGTGTTTACAGATTAAAAGAGTCCTCAGATTGAAGAATGGACACCAGTAAGTCAGTGAGCAGACGGTACATTCAATAGAGAGTCATTAGGCTTCTAGTCCAATTTAAGCAGCCACATTGGCTATTTTAGTCCATTACCAAAGACCTGTCTAGCTCATCAGCTTCAGAAACATGTAGAATTCCTGGCCTTTTCCCCTTGAAAAAACTTGTTGCTCCTTCAAGTAAAAAAATTTAGTCTCCCATCACTACTCATGTTCCTTCAACTGTGTTCCAAGTAGCATCAGTCAAAACAGCAATAATAAGTAATAATAACAGTTTTAAGCCTCATAAGTAGGAATTTCATAAAGTACACTGATCTACTCTTTGAAAGTGCCTCCTTTGCAGATTCACGTAACATTTGGTAGAATCCATTCTTGTATTTACTGAGTTCAGTGAGGACTAATGTACTTTCCTAGTATGGTAAAGTAGATGTGGTAAAGTACCACCATATGTTGCGTTGGAAAGGTGGCTCAGTGGTTATGGTGCTCACCTGGCATGTATGAGGACACAGGTTCAAACTCTAGCACCATGTACACAGCGAATTGTCAGAGCAATGAAAAACTAAAGTTGACTCTCTTTTTTTCTCTCTCACTATCCCTCTCCCTACATAAAATGAAAACAAAATACCAGCATATATATCCAGGGAAGTACAAAATGAGTTTTTGGTAACAACTGTTACAACATCAAACAACAGTTTAGTAACACCCAGATGTTTTTTGGTGGTTTTTTTTTTTTAAAAGAGGGAGGGACAGAGAAAGAGAGAGACAGAATCAATTTTTATTTAGTTTTTCATGTGGCGGCTGTTGCTCGGAAACTTCATTGTGTCATGGTGCTGGAGTTTGAACCCACGTACTCACACATGCCAGGCAAGCGCCACAACCACTGAGCCACCACTCCAGCCCCCACCTAGATATTTTTGATACAAAAATATTTTCAATAAGCGTGTTCCATAATGATAAATAGAAATAAAAATATCGTGTCCCTTTATGTTTTAAACATAAACTGGAAACATTTAAACTCTTAACACAAGTAAGCAATGCAGAATAATAACTTAATAATAAAGACCTTTTTTATTTACCCTCTTTTACATAATACACCAGGTGGGGAGATGCTTTTACATTATTTTTACTCATCCTTACCTATATGTCTTAGAGTTTTTATTTTTGTGTGTGTTTTTGTTTTTTAATAGAGAAGGACAGTGAGGGAGAAAGAAAGAATCAAATTTTTTTTAGTTTTTCATGTGGCTTTCATTGCTCCAACATTTTTTTGTGTACATGGTGCTAGGGTTCGAACCTGAGTCCTTGTGCATACCAGACAAGCATCAGAACCACTGAGCCACTGCTCCAGCCCGAGCTTTTTTCTTTAGAGCAAAATATATTTGAAATTTAAAGTTAAGGAAACTGTCCTTCGAATATCAATTAGCAAAGTGAATGAGCAGGTTAATATATTACATATTTTTAATATTTTAGTTGAATAGGATGATTATCCAGCCGACAGTTAAATTAATAAAAATTAACAACAAATAACAAAAGAAATGTGAATTAGTAGTTATAACCCAAGAGTTATCAAGAACTTATCCAGCAATTGGTAATGAGCTCCTTATTTCATTTTTAAAAAAACGTTTACCTGGAAAAATTGCATGAGTTTTCTTCCTCAAGACAAATTCTCCTGACTTCACAAAGAAAGTAGAAATAACTATATGTCTGACTATTGAGGAACTATCCATACCTGTACTTTTTTTTTTTTTTACAGAACTTCTATAAGACTGAACTGAACAAGGAAGAGATGTATATACGCTATATCCACAAACTCTATGATCTGCATCTCAAAGCCCAAAACTTTACAGGTAATTCTGTCTTTGGCTTAGATTGGGGGAAGTGGGCTACACACTGATGTATTAAACATGATAACTCCTCTGCTTTTGTAATTAGAGTTGAGTACTCAAGCGTTTCTACTTAAAATTAAAATATATTTTAATTGGATGTATGTATCTAAGTTTTCTATTTTGTGACTATATCTCTTTGCATAATTTTTAGAGGTTGCTATAAAAAATATATACCTACCATTTTACAATCCACTGATAGTGTTTTTGCCTCTTCAAATTAAATATGGCAACTTTATCACCATATAAATCCCAACATTCTCCCCATTTTCTGTTGTATTTATCATATGTTATTAACTGCCTACATTGAAAACTCTAGCAAATAATATCATAATTTTTGCCTTCAACAATCATACTTATTTTAAAGAATTTTAAAATGGCATATTATATTTACTCTGATATTGGCCATTTCTATAACTCTCCATTCAAGAAGTTCTTAGTTTCCCTATTATCACTTTCATTCAATGATAACAGGAAGAACTTGTTTTAATATTTATTTTAAAAAACAGATCTGGGGCTGGAGCAGTTGCTCGGTGGTTAAGCACTTCCTTGGTATGCACATGGACATGAGTTTGAACCCCAGCACCACATACATAACAAAGTGTTGGAGCAATGAAAACTACATGAAAAACTAAATAAAATTGATTCTTTCTCTCTCTCTATCCTTCTCTCTCTAAAACAAACAAGCAAACAAACATCTGATGGTGATGAATTCCCTTCGTTTGAGAATGTCTTCACTGCGTTTTGTGTTAATCAGCTTTCCTTTACTGTAATAACCTATAGTAGTCAGCTTATAAAGAGGAAAGATCTGGTCTCACTCTTATGGAGGCTTCAATTTATGGTTGGTTTGCCCTATTGCTTTTGGACCTGTGGCAAGGCAGCACATGATGTTAGGGAGCATGTGGCAAAACAGAGCCATTTACCTCATGGCCAGGTTGCAAGAAAAACAAAAGGAGGGTTTCCACAATCCCTTTCAAGGGCGCACTTCCAGTGACCTAAAACCTCCCATACAGTCTCTCTGCTTAAAAGTTTCCACTCCCTCCCAATGGCATTAAGCTGGGACCAAGTCTTTAATACATGGACCTTTAAAAGACATTCCAAATTCAAAATACAGCACACTTTTGTCACTGAAGATATTGTTACTGGTACAGAATTATAAGTGAATAATTCTTTTCCATCAGTATTTTAAAAATATTGCTCTACTGTCTTCTGGCCTCCATGATTTCTGATGAGAAATATGTAGTCATTCAAACTATTCACCTATTGTACTGCATGTCTGTTTTCTGGTTGCTTCCAAGAATCTCTTATTAGAGTTTGCTGAGCTTTTTGGATCTGTAACCTTATTTCCTTCACCAGAGTTTGGTAGTTTCCAGGAATTATTTTCTCAAACACATTTTCTTCACCAATCCTTCTCTTCTCTTTTGGGATTATAATGGCATGAATATTAGGCCTTTTTTCCGATAGGTTCCTAGGACTCCTCTGTTCATTTATTTCCCAAACTTTTATTTCAGATTGGATGATTTCTACTGATCCATCTTCAAGTCCACTGATTCTCTTGTATCATCTCCATTCAGCAATGGAGCCTTTCCAGTGCAATTTTTGTTTTTGTTATTGTATTATGCAGTTCTAAAATTTCCATTTGGCTATTTTTGTTTTGTAGTTTCAGTTTCTTTACAAGAAACTTCTTTCAGTTTTTCCAAAGTGTTCACATTTACTACATTGAGTGTGATTATAATAACTGCTTCATAATCTTTGCCTATGGTTCCAATATGTGACTCATCTTGGTGTTGGCATCTGTTAATTGCCTTTTCCCTTTCAGAGTTGTTTAGTTTCCTGGTTTTTTGAATGTCAAATAATTTTGGATTATATCCTGGACCTTTTGAATATTACGTTATGATACTTTAAGTTCTATAAAAATCTTCTGGAGAATATTGACTTTTTTTTTAATCAATCCAGTTAGATTCAAACCTCAAGTTCTGAAGCCTCTTTCAAAGTTTGTGATTCTAGTGTTAGTTTTGAGGTTTTGGAGGGTTTTTTGTTTTCAAAATCCTTTCACTACCATTCTGATTTCTCTATCACTTGTGCCACCTAAAAATATTTCTGGAACCTGGGCAATAATCGACACCGTTATTCATGACTCAGAGTCTTAGTTATGATAATTATGATCCATTCTACAAATGTGCACCTTGGAGTGGAGCCTAAGACTTCCTACACATATTAAAATACCTCTTACTGAAGTTCTCCCTCTCTGTGTTCCTCCCCATTCGACCGATCCCCTAGGGGCTCCCTTTTCTAAGTTTCTAGCTATAAAGCCAAGATTAGATCCTCTTCATCTGCTAGGGGCTAAACAGTGAGAGAAAAAAGCCTACGGGGGCCACTGCTGCCTCTACCATCGCTCCCATTGCTATTGCTGTGGCTTGCAGCTTTGTCCCTAGGCCTGACTTAGGGGGAGACCAGAAGAGTCCACAGATTCACAGGATGTCCTCTTCCCAGTTCTCTGACTAGAAAGTGGCTTTCCCTGTCTCTTGCCATTTGCAGGAGATAAGGAAATCTAAGCCAGACATGGGAGGCAAAAAGTAAAAACAACTCCATGCATTATGATCATTCTATGAGTTTTGGTTTTCCTGCTCAGTCTACCTACTCCTACTTAGTCTTCAGAGTCCTCCAATAATGGTATTGTGTATTCTGTCAAGAGGGTTTTTTGTTTGTTTCTTTTTGTTGTTTGGGTTTTTTTTTTTAAGAAAGATAATGAGAGAGAATAAATTTTATTTAGTTTTTCATGTAGCCTTCATTGCTCCAACACTGCCAGGCAGGCACCGTAACCACTGAACCACTACTTCAGCCCCTCTGTCTTAACCAGAACCCTTTAGTTGGAGTTAGGAACTACAAATCTTGGTCTTTTGCCACACTCTTCCTCCAGGGGACTCTTGAATCATCCCCATTCCTAGCCTTAAATGAATAAAGGAATCCTTTTTGTAATGGTTTCCAGAATTTAAACATGCCTCTAGCTGTGGTTCCCTGTTTCTGTAATAGCATCACTGTTCACGCATTCTTTTTGGCCTTCATCCTATCCAATACTCTTGTTTGCTTAACCTCTCTTATTAAGTAGTCTTCAAAAACCTTCCTAAAAATTTCTTTAAAGCATTTTTTTTCGTTATTCAGTGCCTCAGACCTCATCATTTTTGCCTGGACTCCCTCTTAACTGTTACCTGTGTTGTGCTGTAGAGCAGGGATCAAGAAATTATAATTTGCAGGCCAAATACCTGTTTCTTTAAAGAAACTTTTACTAGAACTCAGCCACACCCACTTATTATATGTTGTCTGTGGCTGTTTTTGTGGAGTGGCAGTGATTGGGATGAAGACCACTACCCCCACAAGCCTAATTATTTCCTGTGTGGCCCTTTAAGAAAAAATTCCTAACATCTTCTCTTGATGAGTTTGTTCTTAGTTTATTATTCTACAAAGTAAAGTTCAACAAATCTTTGTTCAGCCTCACCATGCCACTCGTACATACCCTCCTTTCAACCTACAGGACGAGCTCCTTTATCATCTTCTCCTTGAAGTCTCCCCCTACCAACCTGGAGTTTGATTGCTTCTCTTTCCTTCAGTGAATCCAGACCCACTACCCTTTACCCACAGGCTGAGCTGAACTTTCCATCTCTTTTTTTCTCCGTTGTATTTTTTCATATTTCCATTAAAGCACTTATCACATTGTTTTTTTAGTTGGTTACATATTACACAAGCTATATATGTATGCGTGTAGGTATGCAGAGAGACAGATAATATCCAGCTAAAGGGTGAGTTCTTCAAGGACAGAGATGATGTTTCCTTCACCTTAGTCTTCTAACTTCTTAAAATAGGGCCTAGCAATGTAAGATTTAAATAAGTATATTGCTAATGAATGCACTCATTAATTAAATTTAACCTTGTAGGAAGATTTTTCTGTATCAATAAATCCTCAATCACTAAAGAAACAACAACATAGTAACATGTTTTATTTTAAAGTCCATAAAGTCAGAAAAGAGAGAGGGAATTAAGGACAAGCTATTCCAATATGCAATGGATGTATTTTGGTTCTCGGAAGTAAAGTCCAAATTTATCTGATATTTCAGAAATGGATGTCTTTTTTCTTTATCTACTGAACTTGCAGTTTTGTGTTCCCCAAAGTCATAAGTAATAAGTACTTTTCCCATGTAATATTTTATTTTACTTTCTTATGTCCTCGTTTTCTGAGAAAGTGAAATTGATGGAAAACTTTTCTCTGTTTAAGTAGTCTAGTCTTTTTCCAGCCTGTCATTATGCTGCCTTGCATTCCTAATGCATCTGCACATTTCTGTTGCATCTTTTTGCATATTGATGTCCTCACTGAACATTTCTCAAAATAGTGGAATAGCTCACCTGTAATTGTGTGGTGATAGACTTTGCTCAAAATCAGGAGCACTTTTTTTAAGATTATCTGTTGGAAATTCTTCCCTCTTCAATACATGTTGTCTTCTAAAGATGCAGAATAAACACAAAAGAGTGAGAGGGCTTTACAGTTTTTCAATTTGTTCAAAGTCAGCCTTATCATTTATTATGTTGTTGACACCTCAAAGGGGTATATATGCTTTTCTTTAATAAAATTTTTCTGCAGCTTATTCTACCTATACCATTTCTCTCAGATGCGCATCATCATTTTCCCCAAATCAGTTTCTGAAGCACTTGTAATTTGTCTTCACACCTTTCCTGTGCCACTGTTGTCAGCTTCCCCTGGCACCCTGCCAGTGCCTTCTTGTTTTCCCATACTTTTCCAGGGGTAACAACACATCAATGCTTGACATTCCAACTATCCCTGATTTTCTAAGGACAAGCATGATTGGGAAAACAGTTGTAGGTGCTAAGGCTTTTATTGCTCTATTATTTTTAATCACTGTAAAATATCTGTAACACAATAGTTTACCATCTTAACCATTTTTAAGTATACAATTCAGCAGCCGTAATTACATTTGCAATTTTATGCAACCATCACCACCATCTATCTCCAGACTTTTTTCATCTTCCCAAACTTAAACTCTGTACACATTAAACAATAATTCCCCATTGCTTCTGCCCCTGATACCACCATTCTACTGTCTCTATGAATTCGACCTTCATGGTCTTTTAAGTCACTCCCTGTAAGCAACTGTGGGAAGGGTATTTTCTGAGTATGTAGTGCTGTGGGAGTCACCAAAGAAATTTGAAAGACAAAGGACATAACTCCAGAGGTTGGACTTAAAAAGAAAGTAGAAGTTGTTCTGGCAGCTAGGGGTGTATGTATGTTGGAGGTTTGGGGGAGACTAGAAGAAACTATGTGGGGCAGAGAGATTGGCAGAACCACATCTTGAGCAGTCTTCTCTCTTAGGAAGTCTAAATGTATTGTTTTAGCTCCTGAGAGTCATTTACTGCTTTTAATCAGGGAAGCAATGTGGTCATTTACAATGAAAAAAAATCATATTGGTAAAAGTGCATAAGCTGAAGGGAAAAGATAAGAGAGGTAACAGACTGCTAGAGAGTTATAAAAATGTTTGCAAAAGAAAAGAAGAAGAAGAAGAAGAAGCCAGGATTGTTTGAGCTCACCAAGGGTAACTGAGTAAAAAAAAAAAAAAAGCCAGAGCCTGTGTCTCATGGGATTTCTGTACTGAAGAAGCAAGAGTAAAGTGATGGGTAGGCAAACCTATCTTATTATACTGTTCTATACATGGAGATAGCCAGATCGTAATATTAGAACTTAGTCTGTTACTTTAGAGCGTCATCTGTAGTTGCCTTAAGGCAAATAAAGAAAAAAAAACTTTGCATGAATTGATAATGTGTTAGAAGCTACTATTAATGCCTTTTAAGAGACAGATGGGGTGATGGTTAAATGGATTACTAACATATGGTTTGTCCATTTTATTCAATTTAGAAAATAAATTGCCTGTTACGATGTTAGGAAAAAAGTATTATAGTCCTTCATCAATGACAGTGAATTCTGGTTCCTATTCTTGATCTTTTGAACCAAATTTATTGTTCAGGAAAAGAAGAGCCCAGCAGAATGGCAAGTATTCTAGTAAAATACATTACCTCTCTGGTAACCATGCAGAAGTCCACAGTCCAGTATTTCTGCTTATGTGTGTACAAAAAATCACCCATTTGCTTTTTTCACAGGAAATTCAAGAAATTGAACCACACTAAGCATGTAATGATTTCGATAGCTTTTACTGAAATTTGTGGGGCCAACCAGTGTGGTACTTCACATGGCCCATGACATGTCCATATGCTGTGGGCATAATACACATGTTCAAAGATGTTGCTAACACACATACACACACACACACACACACACACACGCACGCACGCATGCACGCGTGCGCTCTCCTCATTCAACTCTTCTACCTTCTCTAATTCTTCCTGCTCTGGCACTAGAGATTTTTTTCTTTTGTTTTTACTAAGCTTCTCACTGGCTTCTTTGCCCTTCTAAATTCTGGCCACACCATGACTGCCCCTACCCGTAAAATAAGTATCAACCCTTTTACTGTTGATTATCACAATAATTTAGATCCTTTGTTTTTATTTGTTTTTGCTTTGTTTCTTAGACACATCCTTTTAAAGTTCTCAGTAGTCCCCATGAATTGTCCTAGCAAACAAAAGCTGTCCTCTGGCAGCTACAACAAGAAATCTTTGAACATGTGTATTATGCCCATAGCATATGGACATTGTTGGGTAGGGCGATAAAAAGAGAGACAGAGAATACTAGGAACTGAATAGGTCTGAACACAGATCTCTGATAATTCTATCATCCAGGTGAACTTACCAATCATTAAACTGATATTTCATATACTTTGGAGATTTTTCTACTACATCACAAAATTAAACAAACAATATTTTCTCCACTTTGACACTTGCCCCATTTGAAGGGGAGTGGTTTGGGGTCACATCTCAGTCCTGCCTCCCCACTTGACTTGCAGAAGCTGCCTACACTCTTCTGTTGTATGATGAGCTGCTAGAGTGGTCTGATAGGCCCCTCAGGGAGTTCCTGACCTACCCCATGCAAACAGAATGGCAGCGCAAGGAGCACCTGCACCTCACCATCATCCAGAACTTTGACAGAGGCAAAGTAAGTAGCCCTGGTCTCTCCTGAGGTGACTTTGTTGGTGTTCTTTTCCTTTTATTTCTAATGTACTTATACTCACCTCCTTGAGCAAGAATCCTCACACTTTAATGTATGTCAGAAACATCTAAGAGTTTTTTAAAGTGCCGATCCCCAGGCTCCAACCCTAGCAGTTCTGATTAAGTAGTGTGGGGTGGGGGAATCTGTGGCTTTTAAAGAGGCTCCCAGAAGATTCTCATGTATATGAATTTGCATTACACTTTGATCAACCAATCTTGAGGTTTTGACACCCAGCCGTAGTCCACACTAGCTGCTATAACAAAACACGTAGCCTGGGTAGCTTACAAACAGCAGAAATTCATTGGTCACAATTTTGGAGACTGAGAAGTCCAAGATCAAGGTCTCAGTATTCATTGTCCAAAGGGTCTGCTTCCTCATGAGTGGTGCCTTCTCCCTCTCATGGTAGAAGGCAGAAGCCAGCTCTCTGGTGCCCCTTTTACAAGCTACTGATGCCATTCATGGGAGCTCCACCTTGAGGATGACATCTACACCTCCCAAAGACCCTGCCTCCTAACATCATCACCTTGGGAGTTAGGATTTCAGCTTATGAATTAGGGGAAACACAAACATTCAGACCATAGCACTCAGCTATTTTATTCTCTGAAAAACCATTATCACCCTTCATGTGCTGTCCAAATTGACATGCATTCTGCCCCATTCCACTTATTTTCCTTAAAGCAAAATATAGAAAACTGATTTGGGTAAAGAAGTTAGTAGCATTCCTCACATACAAAGAGATGCCTGGGTTGTTGAAAACCCTTAAGCAGTTAGGGACTTCACCCCACTTCACTTGCTCTCCCCCTTCAAGAGCTTGCAGTTCTCTTTTTAAAACAATTGTGAATCTGACCATCATAGTCTGTTTTATTTGAACCCTTGGTTGCTTTGATGGTCTAGCTAAGATTTAAATATCTCTTTTAAATTGCAGAGGTTAAACAGAAAATCAAAATAAAATCAGTGTCTATAATTCTTTTACAGAACAAAGTTCGGTATGCCTAAAAAAGAAATGCAAGGAAATTGTTTCTTTCATATCCTCCTGTATTATTTATCTGACTATACTGGCATAGCATTACATTATTAGTAGCAAAAGAAATGGCTTTGTGCCTTCCTGCTATAAAATTTTCACCTATACAATAAGTTATTATAAGATCTCTAACTTCATATATTATTGGCCCCTCGCCATAAGGTGGTACCAGACCAGGGTTTGCAAACTGTGACCACAGGTGAAATAGCTCACCTCCTGTTTCTGTACAGCCTACAAGTTACAAATAGCTTTCACATTTTTGAGTGACTGAAATAAATTGAAAGATGAATATTTCATAGCATGTGAAAAATACATGCAGTTTACTTTTGTGTTCTAATTCTTATTGGAACACAGTCATACTCATTCATGACTATGGCATCTTTTGTGCTATAACAGATAATCGGTTGTGATAAAGATTATAGGTCCTCAAAGCCAAAAATAATGACTGCCTGGCCCTTTGCAGAAAGTGTGTTGATGCTTATGTTAAAACAAAGACTTTTTACATTTCTGCTGAGAGTAACCAGCTGTGTTACACTCTCACAATCTGCAAGAGCAAGTTAGCCCAGCAAGTAATCCAGGTACAGCCTGGATAATTGATTCTTAGGGGTCAGTGGTTCTTCCCTCCCTAGCACTAAGGTCTGGTGCGTACCTATCTACTTGGCCCCTGTGGAACTCCCATCATTTCAAGATGATGATTCTGCAACAACACCAAAAAATATTATTTCTTCACCATATGTTACTGACTGTAATGGTGTGGTATCCGGTCCACTTAAAGGTTTTAAATAATCTACATGTTAATTACATGGTGTTTTTACATTTAAAATTGCAGCAATATTGTTCAAGTATGTTATAAAATTAAAGAGTAAACCTTAATGATCTGTCATATCCTGATCTTTGGATGGAAAGTTAGATTGTTCGTTTGAGTTCCAGTTACATCATTCATTTGTCCACAGTGCTGGGAGAACGGCATCATCTTGTGCCGGAAGATTGCAGAGCAGTATGAGAGTTACTATGACTACAGAAACCTGAGCAAGATGAGGGTAAGGAAGCTGGGTGCATCCTAATGGCACCGTTTTTATTAACTTTCCACTATGGTTCTATGAAATCAGCTTTGTGATCATCTTGATATGCCTGTAGAAACCTTTTTAAGTTAAATGTTTTCTCTGAAGCATATTAAACTATATATACAGAGAAACAGCAAACTGATCTGTGTAATGCTTTTGATTAATTCATAAAAAATGAACCCTTATCAAGACAGGGAAGAAGACCAATGGAATAGAGTAGAAGACTCTGAAACAAATCCTCAAATCTTTAAACATCTGATTTTTGACAAAGGGGGACAAAATATTACATGGAGAAGTGACAGCCTCTTCAACAAATGGTGCTGGACAAACTGGTCATCCACCTGCAGAAAGTTGAAATTAGACCCATATCTTTCTCCTTGCACAAGAATCAAATCAAAATGGATCAAGGAGCTTGGTATCAAACC
>PVKS010010842.1:0-39379 GCA_004027875.1 Aplodontia rufa
TTTTTTTTTGAGAGAGAGAGAAAGAGAGAAACAACTTTATTTAGTTTTTCACATGGCCTTTGTTGCTCCAACACTTAGTTGTGTACATGGTGCTGGGGTTTGAACCCGGGTCCTCGTGCTTGCCAGGCAAGCGCCGAAACTGCTGAGCCCCCGATCCAGCCCTCCATCACCAAATTTGAACAACTACTAGCTTATGTTTGCCTCTGTGTTAGCAGAGCTTCACAAGTAGTTAATCTCCTGATCCTTAACTTTCTGAAGACTTGTGTCTGTTTGCCACAAAGAAGCAAAGATTGATCATTCTTTGTTTGCTTTTCAGGAATCCTGGGAGCAGTAATTTACAGAAGATAGCCAAGGAGCCAGTAATTGACTACTTTGATGTCCAGGACTGAGATCAAGATGCACTTAGATAAAAGAATGATTAGGTGTAGTGGAGTCTCATTTGCCAGCAGATAAATCATGCTTGTTTCTCACTGCCTGGCAGATCACAGCCTCACATGCTGTCTTGTACTGATACATCCAAGCATGAGTGTTTCAGAAATCCCCTTGTCTATTCCTACTTGTATAAAGTGTTTTGCTAAGGCCAGATCTCTGTCTGGTCACTAGGTTTTCAGTGATATTTTTGGAGAGGCTCCTCACACCATCACTGTGATAACTCTGAGGGTTGGGGGAATATTGCATTTTATTTGGACAAACCAGAATTTTTGCCCAAAATTGGCTTCGTGACACATAGTCATAGTTTCAGTTGTCCCTCCTCCTGAAAATGCTTGCAGCATCAAGATGGACCTCCACAAATTTCTCAGCCTGAAATCCTAAACCCTAGATTGGTATACCATATCTGAAATCACATGTATCATCTTAAACCCAACCATCTTATCTAAGTCTTACCTTAGGTTGCCAAAAGCTCTCATGGAGCTGTCTAACTGAACTTCTTTTTAGTATTTCCTAATACAGTTCTAGACCTAGGAAAGGGTCAGGTTGCTTTACAGAATTCCATTTTCTCAAGTTCCTGGCACTTCTTCCACCATATCACTGAGCCTGTCTAATGACTGTTTAGCCATCTCTCATAATAGTAGAGGGCATAGAACAAGTTCTTCCTTCTGACAGTTTCACATTGTGGCCTCTTTGAACTGACCAGTGTAATCCTACTCCTCTCTGGTTGATAAAGAGTCTCACATAGACCACTGTCCTGCTTTGCTTTTTCCTAGGCCTTCAGCAGCCATGTTGGCTTTCCCTGTTTCTGAACTCTAGACCTCTCAGTTACTCAAAGAAGTATGGATAGTCCAGAGCTTATGCCCACAAGCCCACTGGAGGCATTCTTCAGGCTCTTTTAAAGCAGGTGTGTCAACAGTTAACATTAAGTTGGCCCTCTTTGTATTGGTAACCCTCTGTCATGGAGACTAGATTTCCAGTAGCTTCCTTCTGTCTGCATCAGAACAAACCTTGAACACGAGAGCAGCAGAAGGAAATTTGAGATGTGGAATCTCAAATCCAGGTGTTTCCACAGGAAGAGCAGAACTGCCCTTTGGTTCTTTTTCTTTTGGAACTGGAGCTTGAACCCAGGGATGCTTAACCACTAAGCCACATCTCCAGCCCTTTTTCATATTTTATTTTGAGACAGGGCCTTGCCAAGATGCTGAGGCTGGCTTTGAACTTGTTTTTCTCCTGGCTCAGCTTCCCAAGGCCACTGGGATTACAGGTGTATGCCACCACACTCGGCTCTCACCCAATGTACTTTGAAAGACTGAGGTACAGCAGTGGGAACAGGTGAATGCTAAGAAATGACAGAAAACAGCAGAACTTCCTCTCTCTGGGCCCATTTAGCCCAGGGTCTGTGGCCCTGCACACAACAGGAAACCCATGAGTGGGTGAACTCTATGTGTGAAGGCATCTCAATCAGCAGGATGCAGGCGGTCTGATTTCAGGTTCTAGCTCTGCCATATAATTTGCCACCAGGGTTCATGTGAGGATTAAATGAATAGCAGGTGTGGAAGACCCTCATCCATCAGAGTTGCTCAAAGTCCATAAAAATGATATTTGGTATCTGGAAAATATATAAGCACTTCTTTCCACAACACTAGCCTACATAAAGGTATGTAATGTCTTCAGGCCTCTCCTGGTGAATGACTGCATGCCCACCAGATGGCATTTATGTGCTGGGGCTTGAGAAAGTGTTGTCCAGAGGGATGAGGCTAGAGGCAGACAGAGGCCAGCTGAGAACAGAAAGCCACTGACATACCCTAGGTAGAGCAGCGTAGCCACATTCCTTATCTAGAGCAAGAGTCAGCAAATGTTTTCTGTAAGAAGCGAAAGTTATAGACTTTGTGAGATTTAGTTTCTGTTGCAGCTAGATAACTTATCCATAGTGGTATGAACACAGCTTTTAGTTTCTGTTGCAGCTAGATAACTCTACCATTAGGGTATGAACGCAGCCATATATAGTATGTAAACATACCTTACTTAGGGACACTGAAATAAGAATCACATGTAATTTTTACATGTGCTTTACATACAAAATATTCTCTTGACTTTTTACAACCATTTAAAAATTGTAGGGTAGGGGATATAGCTTATTGGTTGAACGCTTGCCTGGATGTATGAGGCCCTGGCTTCCGTCCCCAGCATTGGTGGGCAGCGGGTAATGTAGGGGTGGTTTAGGGTTAGGATTTATGTATTCAATGGTAGAGCAGTTGCCTAACATGCACAAGGCCCTGGATTCCATCCCTATCACCACCAAAAAGATTTTTTTAAATGTGAAAACAATTCTTAGCTTATGGTTATGCAAAAACAGGCAGCATACTAGATTTTGACCATGGACCTTAGATTACCACCCTGTTTTAGAGTAGCCCCATAGGCAGAAATGTGTGGAAGGGGTTGGGGGGCAGTTTTGAAGGCATGAAGCTTGGCCAAGAGGCTGCAGGTGTGATCCAGATGAAAGAGGATGAGGGTAGTAAAATTTGACCCTTCAAAGAGGAAGAGATTCAGACCAGGAGGTAAGATAGGATCAGCAGGGGAGCCAGCTCCCTTCTTTGCCTCAAGGAAACCCCAGGCCACCTTGTTGAGGTGGCCTGGGGTTTCCTATCTTTCATGGATCTGGCTGATTCTTCACTGAGCAATGGTGTTGGACACAATTTTACACTTGGACCCCATGCTCTGAGGGAGCCTGTGGGCGCCAGGACCCCACAATGCTGCTCATCTCTGGAATTATCTGTGGTTTATCTGACAGGACTGGCTTTTCTCAACAGTGGTGTTAGCCTGGTGTATAAAGTGGGTGGGAATGGAGGATGAGATGAAGCAGGCCCTCCTAATTGCAGGATCTGCCTGAGACAGCTCTGAATCCTGTCCTAGCCAAGCCTGAGAACAAACTAAATAGGAAGAAGGAATATGAGTGAGGGTCTTGTAAATTCAGATTTAGGTGGATCCTTCCTATGATGCTGGCCACCTTGCTTCATCCCTGAAAACCTGGAAACCTTATTTTCTAAGAGAGCCTTGCCAGGGTGCCTCCTCATTAGTTCCCCTCACCCACTCTCAAGGGAAAATTCTGTCTCAAACCCCACATAGCCTCAACATGGTTGTCTGGTACCATCTCCCATGCCTTTTAGAGCGCAAGAATCCCCAGGGGATTCAGAAAGCCAGTCTGGCCCCTCTACCTACAAAGGCTGAATCCCAGAACAACATGCTCCCTGGGGTCAAACATGCATGTGCCACGTCAGACCTTGTGCTTCCCAATCTAGACGTGCCCTGTACTAGGAGTTGGGTTGAGTCCTCAGGAAAAGTGAGCTGTTTGCCTCTCTGACTTCTACAAACAGCTCGCTTGGAAGTCTTGCCTTCGGCAGGCTTTGTGAAAAGTTGTTTTTCCTATATACATCCTCCCGGAAAACCTGTATTGGAAAACACAGCTGAACATGCAGAATATCTGTCTTGCTGCCACAACTCTGTCCTTGGGCAGTTTGGTTTTGGGGGGAGGTTTTCCCCCTCTAAAGAGAGAATCAATTCTAATTTTCCATATGGCCTTCATCGCTCCAACACATTGTTGTGTACATGGTGCTGGGGTTTGAACCCATGTCCTCGCACATGCCAGGCAAGCTCTGTAACCATGAGCCACTGCTCTAGCCCCTTGGGCAGTTTCTTAACAGTGAGCATTGGTTTGGTGGGTAGTGGATAGAGATTCCTGCCCACATGCTGCCTTGAGACATCATGAGGGTAACAGTGTAAGAGAGGTTAAGAGTCTCCCTGTGTCACATGGCATCAGCACAGTCAAGCCTTGAGCCCATATGAGAACAGTCTCAGCAAATAACTCCTGGGGGCCAGGGGAGGAACAACAGTAATCAAACTGCCTTGGCACTCCCCTCCCCCACTCCACTCAAGTGAAAGACAGAAATCCTCATCTACCCACACTTTCCCAGGTCTCTTCTATTGAGAACATAGCAGGCACTGAAGATAGTGCTCATCCCTTTCACTTGTCAAAGCCTCAGGAAGTATGTATTCTATTTTTTTTTAAAGAGAAGGACAGTGAGAGACAGAGACAATTTTTGAGTTTTTCATATGGCTTTCGTTGCTCTGACACTTAATTGTGTAAGTGGGTGCTGGGGTTCGAACCCATGTAGTCGCACATGCCGGGCAAGTGCTATAATGGCTCCAGCCCCGGAAGCATGATTTTTTTCTTTTTTTTTTTTTTTATTCGATAGACATGGTCTTATAATTAGGAGGTGTTCATCATCAAACAATTAAGAACAGCATTGAAATGACAGAACAAGCCAATACTGGTGCCAGACCATGGTTTCCCCATGGTTCCATGTTTCACTTAAGCCCCAAGTTAATTAGACTTATTGTGGAAGTCGGAGGTTCCCCTCGGATTAGATTCACCCATACTATCCCTCTGGTCACCTTGATGTCCTTCCTATTCCCTACCCCACTCCCTATGTCCCCCAAGAATCAGCACAGTTCCCCATGATCTTTTAAAAATTCATACATGTTTAGGTAATTATTAGGTTAGCCATCTAGCAAACTGTTTCCACTTATATTCTAGCTTCCACAAATGAAAGAAAACATTTGGCCCTTGAGTCTGAGTTTGGGATACTTCATTTAGCAAAATTTTTTTCCATCTCCATCCATTTGGCTGCAAATGCCATAATATCATTTTCTCTAATAGCCAAGTAGTATTCCATTGTATATATGTACCACAGTTTTTGGATCCATTCATCAAGTGAGGGGCGTCTGGGTTGGTTCCATAATTTAGCTATAGTAAATTGAGCTGCTATAAACATTGATGAAGCTGTATCTCTATAGTAAGCCAATTCTAGCTCTTTGGGGAAGATACCCAGTAATGGGATAGCTGGGTCAAAAGGCAGTTTCAGCACTAATTCGGAAGTATGTATTCTTAACCCCTTCACTAGTGGTGGAAACTGAAGATTAGAACACTCAATGGACAACTGAGGATCTGAAATTTATACTAGGATTGTGTCTTCTCCACAGGCTAAGAAGGGGCAGCTTGGGCACCTCATTTGGAGCCCTTAGGGCAGGGTGGCCCAGGTCAGGTCAAGTGGAAGCAAAGTTTATACTATATCCCCAAGCAGAACACAACCAGTAATCTCTCAAAGGCAGAGCTTTTTTGACAGTGGCCACTAGGGTGCAGTATGGATTCCCAAACCAGGCAGGAATGGGGAAGTGTTCACATTGCCTCAGGAAAACTCTAAAATTTTTCAGTAGCATTTGTAACCAGTTTTTTAAAGATCTGTCACATTTCCATTCCTTTTTTTAAATACTGTTTTCTCTCTACTTGTTGATATACAGAGTTTAGGCACGGAGGGAAACATGGGATGCAGATATCTGAAGGAAGACTGTTCCAGACAGAACAGCCATTGAAGGCTCTACAGTGGAAACATGCACCGTGAAGGAACAGCTAGGCCATCAGGCTGTAGGAGAGCAAATGACAGAGTAGCAGGGATCAGAAAGCAACAGAACTTTGATGGTGTTAGGCCTTATAAGCCACTGGAAGATTTAGGCAGAGGAAAGATCTCTCTTTTTTTTTTTTTTTTTTTTTTAATGATCATCTGGCTTCTGTATTCAGACTAGATGGTAGGGGTGCATGGGGTAAGGCAAGAGAATGGAGGAAACCATATCACTGCTTTTTGGCTGGGGATATGGCTCAAAAGTAGAACATTTACCTGGCATGCAGGAAGCCCTGGGTTGAATCCCCAACACTGTAGGGGGTAGGGGGAGGAGGTACAACAGAAGACCACTGCTATAATTTGAGAGACACATTAGTGACTTGAACCAGGGTGGCAGTAGTGGGGTGGTGAGAAGTGGTTGGATTCTAGATACATTTGCAGATAACACCTAAAGGATTTATTGACAGCTGGGATGTGGGTTGTAAGAAGTCAGGGATGACTTCAAAGTTTTTGGCCCGAGCAGTTGGAAGATTGAATTTGCCATTTACTGAGATAGGAAAGAATGTGGGAGGAGCAGGTTTGGGGGATGAAAATCTGTCCAGTAGGCGGTTAAACATGGGAGTCTGAAGTTTGGAGGCAGGACTGGGCTAGAGATCTAAATTGAGGAATCTATGGCATATAATGGTATTTAAAGGCTGGTGAGATCATGTCGGGAGAGTGGGTGAAAGACAAGAGGTACAGGACTAGGCCCTGAACATTCCATCATCAAAGGGGCACAGCTGAGAACAGTAAAAAAGCTAAGGAGTGGCACATCCAGCCACTGCCTGCCTTGCTTCCTCTTCTACCCTATGCCTTTGCTTCTGCAGCATCCCCACCCCACGTGCCTGATGAACAAGAGTAGCCTGCATTGTCTTTTTTTTTTTTCTCACACTACCTGACCTGGAGCCAAAAACTGACAAATGTGAGGGAATGACAGAATGGGGCCAGGAACACTCTTGCTGGGCCAGGTCGGGCTGTTCCCTGCAACCCCCATCTGAGGAATTCTCCTTATCAACCTTATTGAGTCCCTGGAGACTTGGTCCAAGATTTATGGGCTCTTCTGTGTGCCTGGATGTACCTGGCTGTGCACTAATAGTGTTTTCCGTCAGTCCCTGACCCAACCTCTCAGCCTCCAGCCTCCACTCACCTCAACCTCCCCCAGGGCCAAAGCAACCTCTGCAGACACCCTCCAGCACCTCCACCTTGGCCCCCTGGATACAGAGACTTGAATCCCAAGACCTTTAACTCTCAAAATCTCCACCTAGGGGTTTGGGGATTTAGCTCAGTGGCAGAGCGCTTGCCTAGCACACGCAAAGGCCCTGAGTTCAGTCCTCAGCCCTGGGGGAGAAAATCTCCACCTATCCTTGCTCTATCACATGGCAATGCTAATGGCAAGATTAAACCTGAAACACTTCACTTTTCTGAACCTCATTATCCTCCTTTACAGGTAAAGAAACAAAGGTCCAGAGAGATTAACTAATCCACCCAAAATTTAGTGGTAGACACTGGACTGTTAGGTTGTTTTAAATTGGGGGTGGAGGGAGGGCTGTTTTTGTTTGCTTTGAGACAGGGTCACCCTGTATTGCCCAGGCTGGCCTCAAACTATTGGCTCAAGAGATCTATTACTTTTACTTCAATCTCCTGAATAATATCTAGGCTACAGGCATGTACCACTTCTCCTGGCTGTTTTTTATTTCCTGAGTGTTTTATTGTTATTCTCATTGTTCCTATGTTTTTTTTTTTAAAGAGGGAACAGTGAGAAAGAGAGACAGAGAGAATCAATTTTTATTTAGTTTTTCACATGGCTTTCGTTGCTCCGAGACTTTGTTGTGTATGTGGTGCTGGGGTATGAACTCGTGTACCTGCGCATGCCAGGCAAGCACTGTAACCACTGAGCAACTGCTCCAGCCCTGTTCCTATGTTATTTGTACCCTTGCTTACAAAATATATTTCACAAAACCAAACAGACTAGCCAGGGTCACATCCTTGGGTACCAAGTTAATGCACAGGCTTCAAAAACACATTGACAAGGACTAGAATCCCTACTGTACCCCTGTACAGCCCATCTTCCTAGCCTGTTTCTTTGTATGTGAGATGGGCCTGATGACATGAATATCACACGAGAGGGTGCACAGTGCTAACAGCAAGCATATACTCCCATGTGTTAGGCATGACCCCTGTCCTCACACAGCTCTGTGAGATTATCATCCCATCTTAACTAAGGCCATAGGGCTAGTAAGTGAGAGAGTAGGTGTTTGGATCCCCACATGCTGGCTTAAATGTGCTCTTCAGTGTCACAGTGTAAGCCCCTAATGCATGAAGAATGACTGAAACCACTCTACACTTCAGTGTTCCCACTCTAAGATCAGTGCAGAGGTGGGTGTGGAGCCAAAATCAAGCTGCACTGTTGGAAGTGACCACAGCCTCCTCAGGTTGAAGGGTATCAGTGTTAGGGCTGGACCTGAGGTGGCTACTGCCACCTAAGCTTCAAGAAACCATCTTTAGGGAGAAGACATTAAGACCAGCCAGACCTGAGTATAGCCATTGTCCCTCAGAAGTCCTAGGAATGAGTGAGAGCAAGCCAGACAGGGAATAAGGAGCTGTTGGCAAAGCTGGGACCACCAGGCTGAAAATCAAACTTTGTCTGCAAAATCATGGAGGGAGCCTGGCCTGGGGCTAGGAATTGTTCTTGCCCCATTCTATCTCCATCTCAGCTGCAGCCTCACCTGGAAGAGGGGCAAGATGGAGAAGGATCATAACATGAGGCTGCAAAGTGCTAGAAATCAGAGCTAGGAGGCCCTCAGATTCCAACAGATCCAAGCCTCGTTGTACAGATAGGAGGCCAAGGCCCAGAGAGGGGAGGGGCGCTGTTCAGATCACATAACCAGTCTGTGCTGGAACTGAAAGGAGGAGAGGGTGTTGGGGGTGTGCATATTCACACAGCCAAGATCAAGGACCCATAAGGTTCTGTGACACCCACCCCACCCATCCCTGCTGCTTCCTTCCTTCCTTTCCTTCCTGCACTAAGACCTGCCTTTCTCCAGAGACCTCCCTCACCTCTGCCCAACTCTTGTCCTTTCCTCGCCTGGGTCTGTCCTCAGCCCACCTATCCACTTCTCTGACCTCATCTTCCATTTCCATTCCCTCTTTCCATTCCAGCATGGTGGTCCCTCCAGGCTTCCACTTCATGGGCTTCGCTCTGGCCTTTGGCACACACTTCAGCCTGGCACACATTTCACCTCCTCCGGGCCCTCCTCTTAGTCACCTTTACAGTGAGGCTGCCTGCTTTTCTCACCTCCCCACATTTCCCATTCCCCCATCCTGTTTTACCTTAGCATCTATCATTAGCACATCATGTATTATGCACAGAATTTGAGCTCCGTCAAAACAAGGACTTCGGTTTGTCTTCCTTGTGCCTATATCCTCCATGTTGGAGCGTTGTCTGCCACATTGTAGGCTGTCAACTAATGTCTGCTGAGAGAATGAAAAGACTTGCTCTGTGACTTCAGTACTCATCTGACCTGACATTGGGACCAGAACCTACAAGATGTTCCAGGCAATAGACCTAGTGCAAGTCTGTGGCAGAGCAGTGGAAAACAGACAGGGTCTCTACATGGACCCATTGGCTGCTCTGCTTCTGAGACAGAGCAAGGAAACCAACAAGGTTTCCTGCCCAGTGCAAGTTGTTTTTGAAGGGTTTTTTCCACCAATGACCAAGTTCAGGAGCTGCTGACTCCCCTTCCAAATTTTCCAGAAGCCGTTACATGTATAGTGGGCCTGATCTTAACTGATATGTGAGCACATCCATCATTTTAGCAAGCTGAGTGCAGACAGACCCAGTGCACATGTGTGGATTTCATGTCAAGTGCAAAACCTGGTGCTGAGAACAAAGATCTGACAAGAAGCCTGCAGAAATTCTGAGCTCAGTGTGCAACAGCTGACTGTGCCTGCAGAAGCCCACCCTGTCTATCTATATTAGTGTTGCTCCTGGTGTCCTTAGCAAACAGTCTGGGAACCCTGCCCATGCACCATCTCCCTTATATTCTAGCACAAAACCCAATAAAGCCTTTTTCAGATGGCATTGCTTGCCTGTGTGTGATTCTATCTCAACTGAGCTGAAGAACCCTCAGATGAGCTGTTAACACTAAAAGCTGGTAACAACAGAAAGAGCTATGCTTTTGCTTTTTCATGATTTCTATCCCAAATTGAGCAAAAGCACCCCACACTGATTTGTAATACCTCCACAGCTACCGCCTGAGGATATAAGGATGCCAAAAGTGTTCAGTGAGGGACAGAGGAGGGCAGAACCCAGAGCCCTGGGGCCTATATGTATGCCTCTCATCTGTGATTGAGGTCTTGGGGTCACGTTCCTCTGAAATACCAGGAATGGGAAAGAAGTTCAGCTCATGCTCACAGGACCACTGAAGCTGAGAGAAGGGAAGGGAATGCAACAAGATCAAAGAGGGAGGCCTCATACTGCTGACGGAAGACTTCCAGCTGTCCCTTCCCTGGTCACACACAGCATGACCATCAGACATAACCTCTCCCTCCCTCCCTGGATTCCCTGAGATTTTAGCAGGATCCCTACCTGCCAGCCTCCAACCTCAATTCTCACACTGAGACTATTATGTTTTCAAATACATGATCCATACATACATGAATATTCATCACATTTGTTACTATATAACAAATTTTAAATGTGTTTTAGTACATTTAAGCATAATCATAACATCCATAAATTTACCCCCACTCCCAGAACTAGAAAATTGTTAAAAACTTGTGCTCTGTGTAACACCTCTCTCTCTCTCTCTCTCTCTGGGGAAATCTTTTTTTTTTTAAGTATTATCACATTATTGTGTGTCCAAAGGATATACTAATTTTTTGCTTGTTTTTGAGCTGCAAAACCAGATTCACATTATAGAGACTATAGCTTTGCTTTCTACTCGTCCAGAATTTTTCCATGTTGTTGCAGATACCAGTTGTGCCTTAATTTTCACTGCTGTATAGTATTCTGTTATTTGTGATTGTACAAGGTTGTTTCCAGTGCTTCTTGACCACCCACCTTAGGCCCTGCTCCTTGACCCTCTTTCACTCTTCCATGACCCAGCTACTTCTCCACAAAGCCAAGAATCTCTGCCTTTGGCTGTCTTCTGAGCTCCAGACCACACAAAAGTCTTAACTGCAAGTATTGAGCAGTTTGTGCCAGGCACTGTTTTCAACAATTTACGTGTATTAGCACATTTAACATTCATAGCATCACAGCTGGTAAATGATACTCTTATCCTCATTTACAAATAATATGATCAGGGCTAGAGTAGGGGTTCAGTGGTTGGAACACTTGCCTGTCATGTACGAGGACCTGGGTTCAAACCCCAGCACCAGATAATACAACTAAGTGTTGGAGCAATGAAAACCAGATAAAAAAACTAAAATTGATTCTCTCTCTCTCTCTCTCTCTCTCTCTCTCTCTTCCTTCTCAATCTCTTAAAAAAATAAGATCAAGACCCAGAAAAATTATTTGCCCAAGACCACATACCTCTCCCCGACGCCCCCAAGTGCCATGGACAACTCAAACTCAACATGTCTGTGATGCAATGTGCAATGTATCTTCCTCTTCAAATCAATTCCTTACTTGTGCTTTGCTTTCAATGGAAACTACCAACCCCACACATCCAAGCCAGAAATTGGAAACCTTTGCTGACTCCTCCCAAACCAAGCCCATGTCCTGCCAGTTGTACCTCCTAGGTGTTGATCAAATTCTATCACTCCTCTCCACCCACAGTGCTGATCCATTATGGTGATGCCCTCCTAGTCCTCCTGGATTACTGCCTCTCACCATGTTCTTTGTAGACCCATCTCCCCCGTTGCCTGCAAATAGCACGCACAGTTCAGGTGGGGTTTCTCAGTCCTTCACCAAAAGGAATCCTAGCCTCTGCCTCCTGACCCTTCAGACTGTAAAGTGTAGCTCTCAGCCCCAGAAGGTACACTCTCCACTCCATTCTGTCTCCTCCTCCAGGAAAACTGGAGGCTAGCTGTGAGACCCGCTCTGAGCCCTACAGCCTCCAAACTTCAAAAGTATCCATCCTCCAATAGATTGCATTCCTTAATAGTAGAGACCCAGCCTCATCCTTTAGCCATCCCCAGTGCCAGTCAGGGTCTGCACATAGTAGATGCTAAATGTATAAGTGATGAGAGGAACCGTCTGAATTCCAGAAGGCAGGATGATTCCTGCCTGCCCACCATCAACAGATTCTGGCTCCCCATCTATCCAGACTCTGAGGGTGTTTCCTGTGAGCTCTGCACGGCTTTTTTTTTTCCTCTTTACCGGTCTGACAGACTTCCCTCATTGCATCTTCCTTCCCAACTCTGAAATTCCTTCATGTGTGATAGCTCTTATGTCATGAAAGAAGATGAGTCCAACCCTTACTAGCTTTCAATCCACACCAAGCATCCCCAAAAGAATGAAAATTGATTCTGGGAACAGGAGTGAAAAAAGTCTCATTTTATGTATAAAGCACAGATAGAGTAAGTAAACACATGTATAGTATGACTGTAGTATTAAAATATGTAAGAAAAAATATTTAAAAGACTGCTAAAGGCACTAATGAAAAAAATGCTGAGAAATTCTGATCTGCACTCTTGGTCTTGGCCTTGTTGTGTTCACTGATCTGCACTCTTGGTCTTGGCCTTGTTGTGTTCAAGAACTGGTCATGACTAGAGGAAGAATTGGGGAGAATCTAGAGTCCTATCCCAAGGTACCTTCAAGATATGCCCAAGACTGGTCCCCATCCGCTAGCTCTGGGCCTTCTGTCAAATTACCCGCTTCCAAGTCCCCCTATGCCCGAAAGTCCACCATTTTGTCTGACATCCTTTCATCTCATGCTAAGGGTCACAGATCTGTTCTTCCCAATTCTCCCCAGGGAACACCCCAACTCTCAGGGCTGGAAAGAACTGAGGCCTCTCAGCTCTATGCTCCAACCTTGAGCTAAGCCATAAGCCTGGAGAGCTCCTGGAAGAACCCAGGAGGGAAGCCCAATCACAAGAGGCCCCAGAAAGTGAGGGTGCCACTGTGGAAAAGGCTTCTTTATTGGGGTAGGGTTGTGGGTTGGTCACAATCTCTACTTAGAACTGCTCTACAGGCATGGAGTCACTAGAGGGTTGAACAGGCTGGATTGAAGCTATGTTGGCAGGGGTGATAGACACAGGAGTGAGGGGAGAGGTCATGGCCATGTGTGGGCTGGTCTTGGGCAATACAGTTATTCTGTTATCTTCACGCACCATGGAGTTATCCACTCTCTGGGACTTCTGTGAGATGCTGGAGCCAATGAAGATCACATAAATTATGCCACCTAAGTAGGCACCCAGGAGTGGTGCCACCACTGGCACCCACCACCAGTTGTTCCCAGCCCTGCAGGCAAGAGACAGAGGACTGCTGAGGGGTCCATGCTGGCACTCCCATCCACCTCAGGCTAAGAAAGAGTGAGCAGAGCAGTCACCCTAGGAGACACCCTCACCTGGGGCCCCAGCCAGCCTCACCCTGATTCAGAAGCAGGGTTGACAATCCCAGAGCAGGATCTGCATCTGCGCTAGTCTAGGGAAACATCAGGATCCACTCCGGCTCCCCAAGATACCTGGAGGCTCTGCAGGACTCTTCTGGGCAGCTGCTCATATTGCCCCCACCCCTCTGCAAGCAGGGACCCCACAGAAAATTTGCAGGAATGGGGCCTGGCAAGAACAGTACCTGAACACCTGTTTGCCCCAGCCGGCAATGAAGGTGAAGAAGCGAGGAGGCAGGTCCCGGGAAGGGTTGATAGCGTATCCTGAATTCATGCCCAGGGATGCCCCAATGATGACAATGAGGAGGCCAACCACCACACTCTGTGTCCCTTGCAGTGCTGGACTGTTGTTCTTGTCGGTGATGGCTAAAAGACACAGCTGGAGCATTCCTGTCACGAACACCTGGGGAGCAGATGACATGGCAGCCCAAGGAAGCCCTGGCCAAGCCACAGGGCCTCTGCTGCACCCTAACTCCAAACAGCCCAGCAGAGACATTTCTTGGTGCAGTCCCCAGTTCCCATCCAGAAGTCTTTTCCTCTATCATGAGAGGGGTTTAGGTAGGGGGGCCCACCCTGCACTACTGACCTCATCCACGAAACCCCTCCACAACGTCATGTGTTCAGGAAGGTAAGTGGCAAAAATGCCAGCGGTGGCTGTGGGACCGGATACTGTCAGAATGCCACCTGAGAACCGGTGAATGGCTGCTGTGGAGACACAGATTGAGTTAAACCCCACCAACATCCCAGATTGTGTGCTGATGGTTGGGGAGCACTTCCAAGGCTTTTCCTCCTAGACCATTTTACAGAATCTGGACCTGGAGATCTATCTGGACTGCCCGTATTTCAGAGGAGGAGGCTGAAGCCAGAGCAGACTACCCAGGGTTGAGCACTCACAGTAAAAGAGGCCATAGGTGGTGACAGCAGCCATGAAGGAGCCCAGGAACTGACCCAGCACATACACAGGAAACTTCCTCCAAGGCATGCGGCCAAGAGCGCAATTGGTAAAGGTCACAGCTGCATTCATGTGCGCCCCTGTAGGGAGGGGGAAGGCATGTTGGGGGAGCCAAAGTGAATAATATTGACAACAACAATAATAAATAATAATAGCTAGTGTTTATGGACTGCATTCTGTGACAAGGGTGCTCTCACCGTCCCCACAAAGTAAGTATCACCATCTCCATTTCACCATCAGGCAAAGTGAGGAACAGAGGTGAATGTCTTGATTAGGATGACCCAGCTAGTAAAGATAGGGCATCAAAAGGGCCCATGAAGGGTCTGGGGAGACAACCAAGGCAAGGGGTTCAGAAGTGCATCCTCCCTCCATTAAGGGTGAGGCACCAGCTCTGTCAGAGAGGAGTCTGGCTGGAGGTGGGCAGGAAGCAGCTTGCTGGGAACACCCAGCCTTGCCCAATCACAAAGGATCTGGGCTCACTCACCAGAGATGTTGCCTGCCACGTGCATTCCCATGGTGACTCCGAAGCCAAAAGCCAAGTTGACACTGAGGTAGCTCCCAAATCTGCTACCTCCTAGAACCATATGGGCCACAGAACCAAGGCCAAACACCTGCAAGGGAGGGTTTCTGAGGGTACTGCCTACCCAGAAGTCCCAATCCTAAAGGACAGCTCAGAGCTCAGTTCTATCTCCTCATCACCCCCGTGCCCTGGGTCTCCCTGATATTGCCCTTAAAGAGCCTCTGCTATGTCCTCTTCCTCCAGAGCCTTCTTTCTCATGTCCTCTCCTCCCTCATCCCCATAGAGATCTCTCAGACCTGAGCCAGGGAGAGCTGGGTGGTGGGTGTGAAAAAAGCCAGGGACATGTGGCAGACTCAGAGGCTCCTACGGTACATCCAGGCATGTTGACCCTGAGCCTACCTGAAATTCAGATTGGGGGCAGGGCTTCAAGGGGATGGATGGTATGAACTGCCCCGCTCAAAGCATCTTTTTTTTTTTTAATAGAGAGAGAGAGAATCAATTTTTTTATTTAGTTTTTCATGTGATGTTGGTCTAAGACTTCGTTGTGTACATGGTGCTGGGGTTTGAACTCTCATACTTGTGCATGCCAGGCAAGCACCGTAATTGCTGAGCCACTCCAGCCCCTCTCAAAGCATCTTAACACTACAGTCTAACCTGAAGGATGTTTCTCTGGGGAGCACTATTATTCTCCCTATGTGATGGATGGGCAACCTGAAGCTTCAAGAAATTGAATGGCTTATCCAAGGTCACACTGCTTGTAACACAGTGAACCATGATCGGATCCAGGCAGTCATCCATGCTAGATGGCTTCAAACCAAACAATCGCATTGCTCCATGCATGCCTTGCTGTCTCAGGCCTCCGTGTTGCATATGCTATTCCTTCTGCCTGTAATACCTGATCCTATGTCCTAAAAAAATTCATATTCTAAAAAACCAAACTTGGAGGGCACCGTCTTTGAAATGTCCATGTGCTTTAGGTCCAGCTTCTAGAAATCAGGGTCTAGCTATGTATCATCCACTACATCAAGACACATGACCAACCAGGTGTGGTGGCACATGCCTATAATCCCAGCGACTCACAAGACTAAGACAGGAGAATCAAAGATCAAGGCCAGCCTCGGCAACTTAGCAAGGTACTCAGAAACTTAGTCTCTATCTCAAAATAAAAAGGGCTGGGGATGCAGCTCAGTGGTTAAGTGACCCTGGGTAAACTCCCTAGTATCAAACAACAAGCAAGAAAAGGATATTGAGGATATCTAGAAAAGTGAGCATGTACAGCTATTATGCACTTAAAATATGGCTGTCCAATTGAGATCTGCTGTAAGTGCAAAGCACATGCCAGATTTCAAAGATTTAGTCAGAAAAGGAGAATGTGGACTATTTTAAGAAATGTACGTTGATGACATGTTGGATTTTGGATATGTGGGTTTGGGTTAAATATAATAATATATAACTTATATTCACCTGTTGCTCTTTATTTTTTTAATGTAGGTACTAGAAAATTTTAAATTAGGAATGTGACTCAAATTGTATTTCCCTTGGCCAGGTCTAGAGTTTATGAGAGAGAAAACCTAAAGAATAGGGACATGAGGCCTGCAACTGAAGCCATGGGTGGATAAAGGCCCAGGAGAAGGCACAGTGTGGAGGCAGCTGGAGGCTGATTAGAGTCACACATCAACGTTCGTGGTGGGCATTAGAAATCTCAAGTGAGGAGTCAGAGGAGCAGGGCCAGGCAGAGGGAGCACTAAGTCCGTGGAAGTCCCCAAAGTGGCCTTGGTGGAGGAGCAGAAGGAAATGGAAGATAAAGTGACTTGTCCAGAGAAAGCTGAAGAAGCAAAATTAAAAGCACAGTATCCACGCCTGACACAAAAGCCGTGAGGTTCAGATTTTTTAAGGAAACAATTGCAGAAAGGGCAAAAATATTTTGATTCTGGGGATTGCAACATGACAAAAGCAAAGATGAAGAACAAGCAACTTCCTACTGCAGCCCCAGATAAAACAGAGGTTACTGGTGACCACATTCCCACTCCACAGGACCTTTCTCAACGGAAACTGTCCCTTGTTGCTAGCACGCTGGATGGCTGATTAAAAGAGCTGACCTGCATGAATTTTCTAATTCCTATTATTTCTCCTTAATATTACTTATCCACTTTTTATTTCCTTTCATTCACTAAGTCATTTGAGACCGACAGCTTTGCAGGTAGCAATACTGTGTGCTGCTGTTGTATGGGAATATGTGTGTGTAGAGGTTTTGATTAGTTTTAACAGTGCACTGATGAAAAGGACATGTTAGAGCAACATAAGTAATCTACTTGAAAATATTTGTATATATTAACTAATTCCTAGTGAAGGACTCATTCCAACAAGTAACAATCAAGTTTTACAATTTTAATGTTTTGGTCTTCCTTGTTTCATCTTAATTATAGCTTTGTACGTTACTCTTTTTTCTTTTTATTTTTAAGAGAGAAGAACAGTGAGAGAGAGACAGACACAGAAACAGAGAGAATCAGTTTTTATTGAGATTTTCACATGGATTTCGTTGCTCTGACACTTAGTTGTGTATGTGTATGCTGGGGTTTGAACCCGAGTACTTGCACACGCCGGGAAAACACCGTAACCATAGAGCCACTGCTCCAGCCCCCTGTACATTACTCTTATTTAATGTAACTGCTGTATTGATTTCGTCTGTATTTCCCTTTCAGATTTCTTCTGTATTTTCCTTTTTGGATTTTGTAAAACAGAAGTTTAAGACCACAAGTTGGAAGAAAGTTCACATAATTAAAACACAAACAGACAAACAGAAGGAGCTCCGAGAGATTTGTATAACTGTGCTTGAACTTGAATGGCCTTAAACCTCTTTCAGCTTTAACAAGAGAATTTTACTTGGGCAATATTTAATATTTGCCCATTTTGGTGTAACATACATGACTTCAGTGCTTAATAGCTGCCATTGAAGTTAGTTTTCTTACTTAGTTCTGTGGTGTCGAATACCTTTCATTGTCGAAGATGTGAAAGAAGTATGCTTGTGCATTGACTGTTGAATTCATTTGTGCCATTTTTATAAATACAGTAGTTTTGCACAACCTTTTATAAATGTCTGTATTAATTTCACCTATTAGAAAGTAGATAATGTGGCTGGAGCGGTGGCTTGGCAGTTACGGCACTTGCCTGGCATGTGCAGTACACAGGTTCGAACCCCAGCAACCCGCATACACAACTAAGTGTCAGAGCAATGAAAGCCATGTGAAAAACTCAATAAAAATTGATTCTGTCTCTCTCTCTCACACACTGTCCTTCTCTCTTTACAAAAAAGAAGAAAAAAAGAAAGTAGATAACGCGCCAACCAGAAGCACAAGAGCTCCTCCTACACAAAACTCTGTATGTCCTTCCTACTTTTATATAATAAGAGTAATTTACAATCTCAGCTTATAGAATACCAAACTGAAGTCTTTGCTCAGCTGCCATAGAATTAAGCTTTTACAATTTTTTTTTTCAGGGCTGAGAACCAAACTCAGGGCTTTGGGCGTACTAGGCAAGCGCTCTGCCACTGAGCTAAATCCCCCCCTCACTTCTACACTTAGCACTTAACTTGGGGACACTAGAATAAAAGGCTGGCATGCTGTGCCTGCTGTTTCCTGATCATTCATCCCCACCCACTGCCCCACTTCTTTTTCATTGGATTTTTTCTTTGCTTCTTTTACCCATGGTATTGGACTGTTTAGTTTATATGAAAACAGAGGTATCTATATCCTTTTTAAATTTGCTGTGCTGAATGATGTATTTTAGAACACAGTAATGGTGTTTTCTTTCTAATTTCTCAGTTACTAATTAACCACTTAATATCATTTTATTGATATTTGACATTTGTTTAAATAAAAATTTTATAATTAAAAAAAAAAGAGGGGCTGGAGCGGTGGCTCAGCGGTTTCGGCGCTTGCCTGGCAAGCACGAGGACCCGGGTTCAAACCCCAGCACCACGTACACAACTGAGTGTTGGAGCAACTAAGGCCATATGAAAAACTTAATAAAGTTGTTTCTCTCTTTCTCTGTCTCTCTCTGTCCCTCTCTCTTTAAAAAAAAAAAAAGAAAAAAAAAGAAACCTCATCTGAGCAGGTGTTAAAATGGGGGAACAAAGAGAGAATGTGCAGTGAACACCAGGGAGAAATTTTCTCAAGAAGGGTGTGGTCAACTCAGTCACATGCAGCAGCCTCTGTCTGGATGACATGTATGAAGGTCTCCTGGAAGGTACATCCCTTTGGAGGGCAATCCAGCAGTTATTAATACAACGATGAACACTATGTTACCAGGCCTTGGGGGTGGGGAGCAGAGGCCAGGAGAGATTGGGAGATGAGTAAGTGATGAGGAAGAGTTTGTTTGTTTGTTTATTGAGACAGGGCCTTGCTGTGTTGCCCAGGTTGGCCTCAAATTCTTGGGCTCAGGGTGTCCTTCTGCCTCAGCCTTGTGAGTAACTGGGACTATAGGTAGGCACCACTATGCATAGCTGTGGTAACTTTTTTTTGGCAGCGCTGGAGATTGGAGCCAGGTCCTCACTCATGCTAGGCAAGTGCTCCATCACGGAGCTACATCCCCAGCTGATAAGAATTGAAAGATACCAGTGTAGAGACTTCTTTGAGCACTTGCCTGAAGGACAGAGTACATGATAAATGAGGAGTTCACAAGGTGAAGGGAGGGATGTTTTGTGTTAAGTGGAGAGATTTTGGAATGTTTATAGGCCAAGAGAAACAGAAAGACTGAAGAACAAGGAGAGAAAGAAGGACAGAGCAAAAGGCTTGAGTGGGCCAGAGGAATGGACTTGCACTGAAATGGAGGAGTTCTCCAGAATGAGGGGACCCACCCTAGCTTAGGAGAAATGTGCAGATGCAAGTTGGTAACAGGTGGTTAGAGTGACACGAGCAGGAGGAAGCCCATTCAGTGATTTCCTGTCAAGCAGGAGATCAAACTATTTGCTGATAAAAAAGCAGATATGGAGCAGCTTCAAGGAGGTCTAAGAAAATGTGAAATAGCCCGGTAGGGGAAGGGAGAGGCAGTTTAGCATGGCTCACTGGTCAGGCTGGCTGGGGGAGACACCTGTGGGTAGAAGGACTAATGCAGGTATGGAGGCTGAATACTGTGGGTCCCTCATTTCTGTCAAAACCATTTGTTAAAAATAATGCATGGTTGAATGGCCCCACATGATTCTCTGTGTCAGAGTTGCCAACTGGCAATGCACACACCTAATCCATCCAGCACACAGGTTTTGTTTGGATAACTTGGTTTTAAAGACCACATGTTTTAGTTTCTCTTAAAAAATAAGAAGCTGGGGCAATGCTGGCCTGTATTCCACCTCCATGGCAACAGCCAGCTGGAACAGTGGCAGCTACACCCTTACACAGATCTGCTCTCTGCAGCCAAGTTTCTACCACCCTGAGTTGGCATTCTTGGCTCCTGCAGCATGTGAGTTTGTAACCCTTGCCCTATGGCTCACATACACAGCTGGGTTTCCAGGGCACTGATGGTTCCAGCCCCTCCCGTCTCTGGTCAGTGAACGTAACCCAGCCTATCAAAATCCCCCCAACAGCCAGGAAGCTCTTAGGACAACTAATGTAGAGGTTCCAGAATAGAATAGTTCATTTCCCTCATCCTGGCTATAATAAACGTGGGGCCCAAGGTCACCCTAGCCTTTTTCTTATTTATTTATTTATTTATTTATTTATTATTTTTTTTGCAAAACCTTTACCCTGGTGATTCACTGAGCTTCCTACCAACTGATAAAGCCCGCACTTCTTGGCACAGGTCTGGCAACTAAAAATAACAACACAATGTCCTGCATGAGTTTAACCTCACAACATTCTTTTTCAAGCACTGCTTCCTTTCAATCCTCACAGCAAATTTGGGTAGCAAGTGTTTTTGTTCCCGCTGTAGTTCGGATGGGGAAACTGCAGCCCACATAAGTAAGTGTCTTGAGCTACCCAAAGCCTGAAAGCAAGGGCTGTATCCCAGCTGGTGGGGAGTTAACAAGCCAGCCTTAGAGAGCCTACTATTTCTAAACCAAGGGACAAAGCATAGAGGTTAAAGGTCAATACCGTGTTAATAAGCCAGGCACAGTGGTACACAACTGAAATCCCAGTGATTTGGGAGGCTGAGACAGAAGGATTGTAAGTTCAAGGCCAGCCTGGGCAACTTGGCGAAGCCCTATCCCAAAGTAAAATATAAAAAGGAATGGGGATGTGACTCCAGTGGTTAAGTGTCCCTAGGCTCAGTTCCTAGTATCAAAAAAAGAAAGAAAGAAAAGGAAAAAACTTTAATATTAAACTGGACTGGATTTAATCTTGACTAAAAGTGTGAGCTTGGACAAGTGATTTAATCTCATAGAGCCTCAATTTCCCCATCTGTGTGTGAAGTGGGGCTAACAATAGTACCTTACTCCCCAGGGTCATTGTAAGGGTTTGAGAAGATGCAATGCACAAGGAGTGTGCGTCATAGTGCTTGATATGCAAGTAGGTGCTCAATAACAATCTAAAGAAAAGAAAAAGGAAGGCAGCTGTGGGTAGGTGGTCAAGGCACAGGGGCAGAGCTTGCTTTCTTTAAAGACTCTCCAAGGAGGCACCTCCTGCCTCTGAGATTCCAAGGTTTAACAGCCCTCATGGGACTGGAATGTCTTATCATAAATGAATTACTTTCTACTGGATCAAGGAGGGACAGGATCTGACTGCTTCCTCACAGCTCAGGAGCCAAAATAGGTAAGGAGAAGGAAGAGAGGATGGACACAGGGGAGAAAGAGCAGCTGAGAGTACTTTCCATGGTAAGAGACCAACACATGTGCGCTCTGTCCCAGCACGTGGCCTTCACACAAATCTGCCAACTGGATGTTCATTTTCCCATTTACCAAAAGGAAAATAACATTCTGAGCAGTTAAAATGATTGTGAAAGATCAAATACAGCTAAAAGATGGCAGAGCCAGGTGGAAAGAGCCCCCAAATCCAGGAAGGCTGGACTCTACGTACTTGAAAACCAAGAAGACGAGCTCAAAGCCAGGACAGACCTGCTCAGGCTCTGCTGGTGACTCTGTGGCAGGGTCAGGATAAGAAACCAGGTGTCCTGGGCTGAAGTGGTGGCTCAGCAGTTATGGCACTTGCCTGGCATTTTCGTGCGTGCCCCAGTACCATGTACACAACAAAGTGTCAGAGCAAAGAAGGTCAAATGAAAAACTAAGTAAGAATTAATTCTCTCTCTCTCTCTTTCTTTCTTTCTTTTCTTTCTCTCTCTGAAAGAAAGAAACCAGGTGTTCAGAGTCCCTCACACACAGGTTCATTCTCTCTGAACAATTTTACCCATATTCTAATACACTTCCTTTCTCTTCTTCCAGCCAAAGCTTCTCTTGAGCTCCAGAGCCCTGCATTTCATTAACTACCTCTTGAATTCTCTATCTGCATTCTCACTGAACAAGTCCAAACCAACCTTACCTCTGCCTGTGCTGGCCCCCTGCTCCAGAATGGCCCATCAACACTTATACTGCATCTATTGCTTGCAAAGCTGCTTGAGTCCATCACCTACAACTCTTCAAAACGTGCGGCCTTCTCCATCCCAGCCTCACCTTTCCTACGTAGTCTCCACATTGTACCCAAAAATTACCTTCTAAAATCCAGATACGACCAGATCACTCCTCTGCTTGATAACCTGTAATGTCTCCCCATGCCCTCAGGATTAATTTTCAAAGCTGAGAGTCAAGGTTTTCAGCAACCTCCTTACCCTGGGTTTTCCTTTTTCCTACTGCCAGCCATGCCCCTAGACCCACCAGCTCATGTTTTTCCCTATCCTAGAATACTATGAGCCCTTTGTCCCAAAAGACTTGGTGAGAAAGACCTCTCTCCTACTTTCTTCCCAGGCTATTAGCTCAGAGGCAGAGGAAATAATGCTATGTCCCATGGGGTCAGTGGCCAGGAGGGATTCCCACACTTCGCCTGCTGCACCCACCCACTCCACACCCCCCACCCACTCACCATCATGACATACGTGCTCAGGAACTCAGCCAGTAACTCCCGCACCGCCTCCTTCTGCAGTACTGCTTGTATCCTTCCGGAGCCCATCTTGGAGTTGCTGTTGGACCTGAAGCAGTGGCCCAAGCCCATGGTCAGAAAGGAGACTCAAGTCTGCCTACTGCCCATCGGCCCTTCAACTCATGGCTGAGTTAATAGATAACCCTGCAGCCTCTTCACATACACCTCCTTGAGCCAGGGCAGATAGGATAGCTGGCATCAGAGACACCTGAGAGCCACAAGATCATGCAGAGGATGTGAGGCAGATGGCCTGGTCAGGCCCCTTCTTCGTTCTTATAGGAAATGGGCAAGTAGAAAGGATGCACCAATGTGGTCACTTTGTAGAGGGGGCCGTTGGGAGGCTGAAAGTGCAATTTGCAGTGATAAGGGGCTGCTGGGAGAAGCAGTGTAGAAGGGAGCAGGCTTACAGAATGGAACCCAGCTGTCTGTCTGCCTGTCTGCAGGAGCCAGAACATAGGGGTCACAGGCCAGGATTGGCAACAGTGAGCCACTCTCTGTAGAGGGTGTGACAAGTCTGATGCTGGCTCAGTAAACAGCACTGAGGCCTGAAACATGCACCAGGCTCAGCCAAAGATGAGAGTGTCAGCAAAATGAACCTGGCTCTATAGACAGGTCAGCAAAGACATTTATGAGTGAATGAATGAATGAACAAGAGAGCAAGGGATGAAAGGACAGACAGATGGGGTGGGATCCTACTTCCTGGTTTATCCTCAGTGCCTAACGCAGTGCCAGGCCCATAGAAGATATATTGGTTGGAAAATGAATGAGAAATGGGGAAATCTTTTACTAGCTCCTAAATCCCAGAGCCTCCTACAGAGCCTAGTGCTTAATAAATATTTGTTCCAAAAGTGCACGGTTGGGTGAACAGATAGATGAAAAAGTATTGTCATGACCCAGTGTCTGTGAGGCGGAGGCATAGGACTGGTGGGCAGAAAGATGCTGGGGTATGGAGGATACAGAGGAAGAAGAGGACAGGTGGTGGTTACGCTGGCTGTGGGGAATTAGGATGGTGGTAGAATCAGTGGTGGAGGCATACACATTTAGATATTTCCAGATATGGGTGACTAGATGTGAGGAATGGGGGAGAGGGAAACATCAAGGATGTGGCTTGAGCAACCAAGGAGAAGTGAACACCTGACTGAGTTGAGGCCACAGGCGGAGGAGGAGGTTCAGAGGAAGTGGAGGAGGCTGTTTTCAAGTGGGATTTGGGTTGTCTGTAGGACACCAGCAGGACTTTGGAGACTGGATCTAGAACTCTGGAGGAAGATGTGGGCTGGACACAGCAATGTCTTCAGCACAGAGGGGGAAACATTCATTCTCTCAATCCAAGAGTGCACAAACAGGCAAATATGCCTGTTCTTGCAGAGCTGATAACAATAAAATGTAATAAGAAGTGGGTTAGAAGGTTGTAATCCCTGTGGGGGAAGTGGGGCAAGGAAAGGGGGATTGGGAGGCTGTGGGTAGGCAAGGGTGTGATTTCAAGTAGAGGAGTCACTGGTTGAGAAGGTGACCTTTGACCAGACAGGAAGGAGGTGAAGGCAGGCACTGGGTGGGTAATTGTAGGAGAGTGCTTCAGACAGAGGGATGAGTCACAGAAGGATGCTAAGCTATCAGCAGAAAGCCAAGGCTGTGTGTGACTGCAGTGGGGACAATGAGGCTGGGGTAGGGGTTGGCAGAGAACTAAAGGAGTTTACATAGGCAGAGCCTGCAAGAACTTTGGCTCTTGTTTCACCAAAGAGGAACCCAACCCATGAGGCCAAGAAGTGGTAAGTTCAGTTCAGCTGAGAAGGGCAGTCAAAGCCCACTGACCAACCTCTAGACCCTCATCTGGGTCTCTCTGAACATCCCCTCACCCCCGGGCCCAGCCTGTGTTGTGTTGTGAGGACATGAGAAACAGGTGGGAAAGGCACTCCTCTCACCCATGGGCTACCGGGTAGGCGGGAAGGGTAGGGACTAGGGGAGCAGCTGCCAGAAGGGAGAGGCATGGCAGAGCAGAGAGGGCATCAAAGTGTGCTGGGCCCAGGACAGGGACTGGGGTAGGGAATGGATGGGGACTTACCTCCTCTGCCCGCCTGTTTGACCCATACTTTGTCTTTCAGATTTGTAGATCCTGTGAAGCCAAAGAGAGGTCACCAGGGTTGGATGGTGCAGAACTTGGCCCCACACTCCCATCAAACCTCAGCCCCACAGGGGAGAAGTCATGGGACAGCTAGCTCTTGTTAGTGCCACCCCCTTAACTCAGCCAAACTGGCAGGACTGAGAGTCCCTCAGCCAATGGGAAGAGGCCCTGGAGTCCCCACCCCTCTACCCAGGCTGTCCTCAGGACCTCTGACTTCTGGACCAGGCTCTTCAGAAGTCCTCTTGACCTTCCCAAGCCTGCATCCCACCCAGCAACTCCTCTCAGTGGCTCCAGCTTCTCATAGTGGATAGCATGCCTTTAATCCAGCCCCAAGCTCACGTGCTGTTGACTTAAACCGACTTTCCAGGCCGTCTTCCCTACACTCATGTACACAGGATATGGCCCTGAAAACTCATTAACCTAGGCCTCCCCGTCAGAACAAAGACTAACCCCACCCTCCACCTTTCCCAAGGCTTCCACCTCGTACTTCTATTTTTATCTTAAACTGACAGCTTGAAAATAACCCCTGCATTTTCCTCATCCTCAATAAGCTCATTCTCTAGCCCAATCCCCTCTAGCTGCAGGACAAATTCATAGCCCTTCCAGGGTTGCAGTCTGTGGAGACTACTCTTCCCCAGCCCCGCCTAGATCCCCACTCACTCTGCTGAAGCACCTGAGGTGTCTCAACTTTTATCTTGGGGGCTCAATCTTGTTCCTCCGTTAGTATCCCCTCCGTCTGCACCCCCAGCTGGGGTTCAACTGTCTCTGTATTCCCAATCTAGAGCTGCCTCTCAGCCCTTCCTAGGACAGCTCCCAAGTGCTACTCCTGCCACTCCAAGGGAGAGGTCAGTAGGACAGGGGTTTGGCTACCTGAGCCAAGTTCAGACACACAGCCTGAAATAGCATCTCTCCTCCTGCCAGTGGCACCATGGAAACTAAGTTCTGAGGCAGCCCTTGTGAGGTCAGAGGTGGGGCTCTGGGTAGGAACTTCGGGCCTCTGAGTTCCAGGAGAAAGACTGGTTCTCTAAGGCAAGTGTTGGGCCTGTCTCTGGGTCCAGAGCCTGACATAGCCCTTCCCAGACCTCAAACCTGGATAAGGCTGCAGAGAGGCACCCAGGACCCCATCTACAGGGAGAGCTGTGCAGAAAGGGGACTGGAACTGAATTTCTGGAGATGGGGGAACAAACAGAGTCAGACCTCAGGGAGTCCTTGATCTGAAGGGGTGGGGTGTGGAGTTCAAGGAACTGTCCTCAGGAGCCTCCAGTCTAAGAGGAAGGACACAAATGCCATATTTTCAGGGAAACCCCCATTGTATTTTTTTTAAGAGAGAGGGACAGTGAGAGATAGAGAAGCAACTTTATTTGGTTTTTCATGTGGCTTTCATTGCTCCAACACTTCATTGTGTATGTGGTGCTGGGGTTTGAACCTGCGTACTTGACAGGCAAGCGCTGTAACCAATGAGCCACCACTCCAGCCCAGGGAAACCCCACTCTGAGAGGTAAGAGGGAAATACAGGCCTGATCCCCTGAGGGCCCCTGTTTGAGGCCAAGAAGGGGAAGCCTAGGCCCTGTCCTCAGGAAAAACTCTCCCTCATGAAGGAGGCAGATTGCACTGTGAGGGGCTCAAGCTCAGGACTGTGGGATCAGGGACCAAGATGGCATCAGAAGGGAGCCTGAGGACCCCAAGAGGTTGGGGTCTTTGTTGTTGTTTTGTGTTTGCTTTCTTTTTTGGCTGTACTGGGGATTGAACCCAGGGCCTCTTACGTGCTAGGAAAGCACTAGACCACTGAGCAACACTCTCAACCCTTTTAAAAATTAAAAAAAAAATTCTTGAAGCAGGGTTTTGCTAAGTCACTAAGCTGACCTCAAACTTGCAATCCTTCTGCCTCAGCCTCCCAAGTAGCTATCCTATCACACCCAGCTCCAGAGATCTTTTGGAGTCAAGTCCTGGCTGGATCCGGAAGGACAGGATGGACAGTTGGGTATTTGAACAGGTGATGTGGTGCTGAGGCATAAAGATGATGTTGCTGGTCCAAAGACCATAAGGACACCTGCCAAAGGAGTGGAGGATGATAGCCAGGAGATCCAGGGAGCTTCTGAGGCCAGCAGTTCCCTGGGTAGGTATAGGATTTGGTTGCCTAAAGCTCATATAGATATGAAACTGTCCCCTAGAGGGTGCCAAAGACCAGGCCAGATCAAGAACCTGCACAGCCCCGTACACCCATCCCAGCTTGCCCAGCAGGCCACCACAGGGAAAGGCCAGGGGAGGCTGCAGTGCCCTGGCTTCCTAGTCAGAAGCCCTCCTTCAGGAACTAACTTCCACCGCAGCCCCGGTAGTCTGAGGCTGTGCCCCTCACTCCCTTCTGCGGATTCTAAGTAGGATCAGGATGCTGCGTTTCTTCCTTCAGGGAGACCCACCTTTATTCCTTTTTTATGTATATTATCAGGGTGTGAGAGATGAGATAAGGTCAAAAGCCAGATGGGGTCTCAGATGAGATCAGAGCAAGGGCAGCATTAGATTGGACCAGTGTCAGGTTGGTGAGGGAGTGAACTGGGATCCATGTTGGGGTCAGGCCCTGGGGCAAGTTTACTGGGCTGGATCCTAGGAACTGACAGGGAGTGAAGACAGAGCAGAAACAGGCAAGCAGCAGGTATCTTAGGATATGGTGGAGGGACTAACCCAGGGTGCAGGGTCCTGGGTCCTCCAGAAATCGCAACAAGGGATCTGAGTCCTCCGAGATGAACCAGGGGTAGCAGGCATGGTGGCACACACCCGTAATCCCAGTGGCTAGGGAAGCTGAGGCAGGAGGATCACAAGTTCAATGCTAGCCTCAGCAACTTAGAGAAGTCCTAAGCAACTTAGACCTTATCTCAAAATAAAGAATAAAAAGTGCTGGGGATGTGGCTCAGTGGTTAAGTGCCCCTGGTTTCAATCTCCAGCATCCTACAAGTCCCCCAAATGATGATGATGAACCAGGGGAGGAGAAGAAAAATGATGTTTGAAGCCATTTGAAGCCCAGTGGGATCGTGAGAAACACCTAACCTATTCTGGGGAGAAAAATGTCTTTCAGAGGATTGGAAAAGTGGGCAGAGGTTACCTGAAAGGGCTTTATCTGGTTCTGACTTTATCCTGGGGATAGCCAAGGAATCGCTAAAGAGTTCTAAGCAAAGAGTAGAGTAAACCCTCCCACCTGGGGTCCCTCAGGCCCTGGGAGTCCAGCAAGCAGGGGGAATAGCTGGGCCTGGCTCAGGAAGAGGGCCAGGGCATTTGCCTTGGGAGTCCATAGCACTGCTCAGCAAACACGGGGAATGGGACAAAGGCCAGGACCAGGATTCTGGGTAACA
This sequence comes from Aplodontia rufa, assembly GCA_004027875.1. Lineage (NCBI taxonomy): Eukaryota > Metazoa > Chordata > Mammalia > Rodentia > Aplodontiidae > Aplodontia > Aplodontia rufa. The sequence continues at coordinate 28,476 of PVKS010010842.1, forward strand.
GGAAGGGGGCCTAGAAGGAGCAGATGGGAGGGAGATGGAAACTCAGACAATGGGTGGCCCAGGGGCCATGGCCAACCAGGTGGCAGCTGTGGCCTCAGAGTTGGGTGCTACCAACTCTGAGCCAGGCCAGGCTGGTGTTTGCAGGGAGCTACCTTGTTGAGCTGGCGGGGATGGAGGCTATCACACTAAAGAGCAGAGGCTGAGGAGGCAGAAAGTTTGCCTGTGGAGAGAGGAGGGGCAGCTAAAGGGGGCACAAGGGTGGGAGTTGGGGTCAAAGTTATGAAACATGCTATCCTGGACAGGGTCAATGAGGAGAGTGAGGGGCAGAAAGAAGACACCCCGGAGGGCTGGAGCAGTGACTCAATGGTTTCAGTGCTTGCCTGGCATGTGCAAGTACATGAGTTCGAACCCCAGCACCACATACACAACGAATGAAATTTCGGAGCAGCGAGGGCCACATGAAAAACTAAACAAAATTGATTCTCTCTCTATCTCTCTCACTATCCCTGTCTCTTAAAAAAAAAAGAAAAAGGAAAAAAAGGACACCCAGGTTCCCTTTGTCACAAGTAGACTCTGAGTAAGTTTACCAGATAAATAACAAGATGCTCAATTAAATTTGAGCTTCAGAGAAATAATATTTGGGATATACTTATACTAAAAATTAATTCAGGAGCTGGAATGGTGGTGCGGAGGTTGGAGCACTTGCCTGGCATGTGAGAGGACCTGGGGTTCAAGCACCATACACACTAGTTTTCATTCTGACACTCAGTTGTGTGTGTGGTGCTGGGGTTTGAACCCAGGTCCTTGTGCATGCCAGGCAAGCTGAGCCACCACTCTCTCCCTCTTTTTTTTTTCAGGGCTGAGGACCGAACTTGGGGCCTTGCACGTGCTAGGCAAGCGCTCTGCCACTGAGCTAAACCCCCAACCTCTCCCTCTCTCTTTAAAAAAGAAAATTTTGGGGGATGCTCAAACCCAGAGCCTCATGCATGTTCTACCCTGAGCTATACTTCAGGTCCTGAAATTCATACTTAATGGGGAATCCTATATTTTTTTCTGCTAAACCTGGCCCATTCACTGTGCAGATGCCTTGCACACTGACCTTGGTTTGAGTCCTAGCTGAACATCAAATTCACTGTATAAGCTTTTCGCAGTCCCTGCCTCATGTTTCTGTTTCCCCATCTACAAAACAGGGTTGGAGGATATGAGGACCCTCCCACACAGCTATTTTTGGCTTCAGAGAGCACCTTGGAAAAGGTCTGTGAAAGCAGCAACAAATGATTAGCTCAAAAACTAATCTGAGGGCTGGAGCAGTGGCTCAGCAGTTACGGCACTTGCCTGGCATCCACAAGGACTCAAATTTGAATCATCGCGTACACAACGAAGTCTCAGAGTAACGAAAGCCACGTGAAAAACTAAATAAAATTGATTATCTCTCTCTCTCTCTCACTGTCCCTCTCTCTGAAAAAAAAAACTAATTTGGTGGAAATGATACACCGGTTGAAAATGAGTTGGTAATATTGGGGCAGCACAGGACAATTTTTGTAGACTTTAATGTGTCCTTAAGCATTTGGTCCTTTTTTAGAAATTGTTTAGTTTTCTGATTTTTATTTTGTCTGCCATGCAACTGTTTGCTGGTGAAACTTTGGAAATCACTCAGTGCCCATCAACATTCTCACTTATTACTATACTACAAATCTTATAGTGTAAAGTGGTGATTGGGAACATTAATGCTCATCTAACCTAAAATTTAAATATTTATGAACGCGGGTTGGGGATGTGGCTAGGTGGTAGAATGCTTGCCTAGCATGTGACAGACCATGAGTTCAATCCCCAGCACCAAAAAACATTCTTTAATAAATATTTATGTAAACACAGCCAAATAAGTTTAGCAGGCGTTATTATCTATCCTGAGTTTAGAATTTGATTTTTAAATAAAAATCAAATTTTACTGGACACAGTCACTCACACCTATAATCCCAGCTTCTCAAGAGGCTGAGGCAGGAGGATCTCAAAGTCAAGGTTAGCTTTGGCAAGTTCAGGCTAACTTAACAAGATCCTGTCTCAAAGGCTGGTGGGGCTGGGAATGTGGCTCACTGGTTGAACTCTTGCCTTTTGTGCATGAGGTCCTGGGTTAGATTCCCAGCACCACAGAAGAAAAGGTGGGGGGATGGGATGAAGTTCAGCGGTAAAGAACCCCTGAGTTCAATTACTAGTACCACAATAAAATCTCAATTCCTTTTCTTTTAGTATTTTGATTACTTAAAATATAAATAAGTCAAAAGAAAAAAGAGACAAAGGGACGGGGCTGGGGATTTAGCTCAGTGGCAGATCACTTGCCTAGCACACACAAGGTCCCGAGTTCGATCCCCAGCCCTGAAAAGAAAAAAAGAGAAAGAAAGAGAGAGAGAGAGAGAAAGGGATAGTGAGAGAGAGAAAAAGAGAGAATCAATTTTATTTTGGCTTGTCATGTGGCTTTCGTTGCTCCGACACTTCATTTCGTATATGGTGCTGGGGCTCACATCCTCGTGCATGCCAGGCAAGAGCCATAAATGCTGAGCCACCACTCCAGCTCCCCAAAAGAAAAATTTAAAACCCATTTCCCCCTCCATGACAACTACTGATAAAATTTGGTAATTTCCTTCTAATCCTTATTTGTTTTTTATTATTTGTTTTTTGTTGTGCCAGGGATTGAACCCAGGGGCACTTAACCTCCAAACTACATCCCCCAGTCCTTCTTTATTTTTGTTTTTTTTTTGGGGGGAGGGGAAGGGTGTACTGGGGATTTAATCAGTTCTGGGGCAATTTACCATTGAGCCACATTCCCAGTCCTTTTTATTTTTAACTTTGAGACAGGGTCTCTCTAAGTTCCTTAGGGCCTTGCTAAATTGCTGAGGCTGGCCTTGAACTTGCAATCATCCTGCCTCAGCCTCCCAAGTTGCTGGGATTATAGGTGTGCACCACTGTACCTGGTTCTAATGCTTTTTCTAGATGTACACATATGCATATCTCCTACCCACTTTGTCAACAATAAGTAGAATGATACTTACATAAAGTAAAATACTTTTTTCATTCAAATGTTTGTTGAGACTCATTCGCCTCCACCTGATGCATATGGCTTTCCAACATTCCAACTGATGGATCTTCTAGAATATGAAAAACCTCTAGTGATAGTCTTTTAGATTTTCTCCAGCATAAACTCATGCATCCATGGAAATCCATTTCAGTTCATGATTCCCCCACCCTGATTGTCTCCAGTTTTAAAATGTGTTCAGCTATTCTCTGTTGTGAACACCATGGGGCAGACACAACTGGCTGAAACCCAGTTATAAATGAAAATACAAACAGACATTTTAAAAATCAGGATGAAGGGGCTGGAGTGGTTGCTCAGTGGTTAAAGCAAGTGTCTTGCAAGTGCGAGGACTCGTGTTTGAACCACAGCACCACATATTCAACTGTCAGAGAAACAAAGACCAGATTAAGAAATAAAATTGATTCTATTTTTCACTCTCGCTTTAAAAAATCAGCATAAAAAATCAGCATGAAGAACTTGCCCCCCAAAGTTTGACATATAAAAACTACTATCTCACCAGGGAAAGCGGTGCACACCTATAACCCAGCCACTTGGGAAGCTAAAGCAGGAGAATTCCAAGTTCAAGACCAGTCTTAGCAGGGGTTGGGGATTTAGCTCAGTGGCAGAGCGCTTGCCTAGCACATGCAAGGTCCCGAGTTCGGCCCTCAGTCCTGGGGGGAAAAAAAAGACCCGTCTCAGCAATTTAGGGAGACCCTGTTTCAAAACAAAAAAATAAAGAGGACTGAGGATGCAGTTCAGTGGTTAAGCACCACTGGAATCAATCCCCAGTACCAAAACAAAACAAAACAAAAATCCTAATATTTCAATTATCTGTTTCAACCAACATATAATTTGATTAACTTAACAGGCAAACTTTCTTTCACTAAATTATTTTACTGCTGTAGTGTTTCTGATTCTTTTAAGAGAGAATCAATTTTATTATTTATTTTTTCACCTGGCCTTTGTTTCTCCAACACTTAGTTGTGTATGTGGTGCTAGAGTTTGAACCCATATCCTAGCACTTGCCAGGCAAGTGCTGTAACTGCTGAGCCAGCACTCCTGCCCCAGTTTTTCAGATTCTTTTGAGCCAGGCAACTTAGTATAAGGCAGGAGCTTATGGTTTAAACAAAGGAGAAAGAAGCTGCTCTTGGCCCAAGGGGCAGGGATGGGGATGGAACTCTGGTCTCTCTGGAATCACCTGAAGCCATGAAGGTTCTCAGATTGTTCCCAAAAGAGAAACGCCTTAAGCCTCACACAGGTAAGTGCTCCCTTCCAAAATCATTTTTCAGGCAGGAAAACATATTCAGAGCAAGACCACCCAGAACTAGAACATCCAGACCAGATTTCCTGGGAGGAAAGTAGGGGCTAGGGTGTTAGGCTGGGGAGGGGTGAGGGCACTTTATCTCTGATACCCATCAATTGCCAGTACTGCCCTCCCGCCCCTCCTCAGTTGGATTCTTCTCAGAGTCCTATATAGACCTCTGGGACAGAGCAGAGACTAAGGCAGACAGGATCAGACATAGCCACTTGCCCAAAGGCAATAATGCTTAAGTCAGGACACAGACTTTAAATCCAGTGCTGCTCCACTCTAAAGCCCATGTCAAGCTGGGCATGATGACAAATGCCTATAATCCCAGCTATTCAGGAAGCTGAGGCAGGAGAATCACAAGCAAAAGGTCAGCCTGGGCAACACAGTGAGATCCTGTCTCGAAAATATGATAAAATAAAACCTGCATCAAAGTCTGGAGCGGTGGCTCGGTGGTTACGGCGCTTGCCTGGCATGCACGAGTATGTGCGTTCAAACCCCAGCACCACGCACACAATGAAGTGTCTGAGAAATGAAAGTCATATGAAAAAAAAATAAATAAAAATTGCTGCTTCTCTCTCTCTCACTCTCTCTCTCTCTATGTCCTCTCTTTAAAAAGAAAAAAAAAAAAACCTGCATCAAGCTGCATAACTTGGCAGCAGAAACCAGGAATAGAGCTCAGGTCTTTTACTTTCTAGTATAAGCTGGAGCTATCAGGGAAGGATTCCTGGAGGAGGATGTCTCCGCAGAAGCAGCTGGGGAAAGAACACGCAAGGAATTTGCACGTGTGAGAAGGATTTGTGTCTTTGTGTATTTCTATATGTATTTGTGTGAATGGACAAATGAGTGCGTGTGTCTATATATATATCTGTGTCTGGTTTGACATGTGAAAGCCTCTCTGGGCGCACACACACACACACACACACACACACAACTGTGCACTCATGAGAACGCACCCGTTCTGCTGGGTTAATATTTTCCTGCCTGCGTCAGCAAGGTCCCAGTCAACAAGCAGCTAGCTGCAGGAACGTGCCCTATCTGATCTGGTCAGGGGCTGTGGGCTTGGAACAGGGGGTTTGCGGTGGGCAGGGAGCCCATCTCAGCTACCCCAGGGCAAGCTATACTCTCTCCACTCTTCTGCTTGGCCTAAGAAAGGAGGCTGGCCCAGAGGCCCCAGTATTCCCAGTGTGGTATGACTGACAACTCCCCACTCACACTGGGGGCTCCCCAGTGAGGAAGCCCCTCTGCCTCCCTCCAGATGGGTGAGGCCATTTGCTCTCTAAGACAACCCAATCCCACTCATCTTTGTCCAATCTGAAGCCTTTCCATAAATAGCTGTCCCCTTGAGGAATCCTTACAATGAGCTTTCCTTCAGCAAGAAAGTAGCTCTGAAATGACCATGAGAACCTGTGGGAAGGTAGGACTCCAATGACAACTTTCCAGGAACACAGTGATTGCACCAGGGGCCTGTGCACAGGTCTGGGGTGGCAGCACCTGAAGGCAGAGTCTCAATCAGGAAGGCTTGATGAAACATGGGGACCCCAGGCAGGGTGGGGCCTTCCCTGTTCCTGGGCCTCTCCCTGTATCCCTGGAGGGACCTCCCACGACCTCACTGATCCCTCAGGTGTAGGCTGGGCCAGTTGGGGTGGGTGAGTAGACACTGTCTCTCCTGCTCTTGGAACAGCCCAATATCTAGGATGAGTCAAACCCAGGTGTCCTGGCTTCTATCCCAGCTTGAGGATGCCCCAGTGCATCTCGATGGGAGAGGCAAGGATGGTAGAGAGTGACGTTCCCAACTAGGGTTATTTCCCCACAGAGCAGGCTTTGTGCCCTCTCTCCTCCTCCATACTCCATCTCTGCGCAGCCTCCTCCACTCTTAGGTTGCATCCAACTTTCATAGGCCCTTGACTTTTTTTTTTTTAAGAGAGAGAGGGACAGTGAAGAGAGTGAAAGAATCAATTTTTTTTTTAGTTTTTCATGTGGCCTTCATTGTTTGGACACTTTGTTGTGTACTTGATGCTGGGGTTTGAACCCACGTCCTCACGCATGCCAGGCAAGTGCCATAACCGCTGAACCACTGTTTCACCACCAACCCAACTTTTTTTAATTGCAGTGAAAAATATATCACTTAACATTTGCAATTTTTTAATTAAAAATATTTTATGAGATATAGTCGAATGACAGTATGAAAAGCCCCCGTCTGCTTTGCTTATCAAAGAAAATTTAGTCATTTAAGTGCTGCACATAAGCTCCTCTATAGATAGGAGGCGCTAGTGCTCTTATTGGTCCACTGAACTTCCATATAAAAATTGAAGGAGTTTCTCACAGTTCAGAGCACAGTGGATAGGATGAAAATCAATACCTATACTTAAGAAGGATCTGTTTAGTCACATAAATGAAAACCTATATTCAATCATCCTGAATATCTCCAGCCACATTGTTGTCTGTTGTGTCAATATCTTCCAATTCCTACTTATCCAGATCTTCTAGTTCAAGTAAACTCTTCTTCATTGGCTGTTTGGGAGGAGTAGGAAAACCAGGTTTCCTATCAAGTTCCTATTAAGATATAGATCATGAGATCTATAAGCCTTTTTCCTCTTCAGTAACTTTTCTCTCTTCCTTTGGTGTGACAAGAGGATAAACTTTGCCATCTTGACTGTTTTTAAGTGTACACGTCAGTGATGCTGAGTATATTCACACTGTTGCACAACCAAACTCTATAACTTTTTCATTTTGCATTTTGCAAAAAATCCCAGAAAAAAACTTGCATAAATTTTGCAAAGCAAAAAGTCTGCACTCATTAAACGATTCCCATTTCTATATAGCGCCAGGTCCTGGCAACTACCATTCAACTTTCTGTACTCAAGGTTCATCCTTATCAGAATATCCTTCCCTTTTAAGGTAGAATAATATTACATTGTTTGATATACCACAGTTTGTTTTGCCATTCATCTTTTTTATTTTGTTTTAGAGAGAGAGAGAGATCAATTTTTTAATCTGGGTTTTGTATTTCCTTTATCTTTTGTGTATGCAGTGCTGGGAATTGAACCCAGGAATTCACACATGCCAAAGTGCCCTAACCGCTGAGCCACCACTCCAGCCTCTCCATTCATCTTTTGAAGGACACTTAAGCTGTTTCTACTTTTCAGCTATTGTGAATAATGCTGCTGTAAATATAGGCTGGATACTGCTTTCAATTCTTTTTTTTTTTTTAAGAGAGAAGGACAGTAAGAGAGAGAGAGAGAGAGAGACAGAGAAACAGACAGACAGTATCAGTTTTTTATTTAGTTTTTTTACATGGCTTTCATTGCTCCGACATTTAGTTGTGTACATGAGTTCTGGGGTTTAAACCCGTGTACCTACGCATGCCGGGCAAACGCAGTAAACACCGAGCCACTCCTCCAGCCCCTGCTTTCATTTCTTTTGGATAAATATACCCTTAGCATTTTGCCTTCTGGGTTCCCTTCCAGCAGGAAAAAAAAATACATTTTTTACAACTATGATGATAAATATATTAATGCTGAATATTAAAACATGTTCTTTGACTTACAAGTTTCTTTTTCTTTCTTTTCTTTTTTTGATACTGGGGATTGAACCCTGGGGTGCTGAACCACTGAGTCACATCCCCAGTCCTTTTTATTTTTTTTTAATTTTGAGATAGGGTCTTGCTAAGTTGCTTAGGGCCTCACAAAGTTGCTGAGGCTGGCTTTGAACTTGCGATCAGCCAGCCTCAGCAACTTAATGAGGACCTAAGCAACTTAGTCTCAAAATCAAAAATAAAAGGGCTGAGGGTATAGTTCAGTGGTAGAGCACCCCGAGTTCAATCGTCAGTACCACACACACACACGCTGTGGGCCCTTAGATAAAATGTTTCCTGGATCCTGTGCCGGCTGTGTGTAATGAAGACACGGGTCCTGTGTCTCTAATGTCCTCTTCTACCATACAGATGCTGCTACCTCTCCAGTCTCCACCTCCAGCTGTTCAAGACAAAAGATCCAGCATCCCCCTCTCATTGTCTCTCATGTTTAACAGATCTGTCTTCCTTTACCCGTGCCAACCCTACGTCATCTAACCTCCCTTAATCCGCCCACCTCCTGAGGCGCTCCCAGGGAATGATGCTCAGCACCACATCCCTGGAGATTTTCCCTACAGAAGTCTCTGTCTGTTCCCTTCTCAGCAGCTCTCAGTCTGCTCTGATGTCCCAGCCCTGCTGCCACGACCTTAAATCTGTCTCTTTTCCAGACACTGAATTATTCCATCTCCAGGAGCTGCCTGCCTGCGCTCCATTGTTCATTTCACAGCAATGGTCTCAGCCCTAAATTGACACGTTCCCCTCCAAGCTTTTTTTTTTTTTTTTGGTACCATGATTGAACCCAGGGGATGCTTAACCACTGTGTCACATCCCTAGCCCTTTTTATTTTTATTTTTTATTTTGAGATATGGTCTTGCTAAGTTGCTGAGACCGGCCTCGAATTTAAGAATCTCCTGCATCAGCCTCCTGAGTTGTTGGAATTACAGGCTTATGTCACCAAGCCCAGCTCCTCTCCAAGCTTGAAGTCTACTGCTCCTCCCTCCCCTTAATGCACAGGACAAGTCCTGTACCTGCTGAGTGTAGCCTGAGTCTCAGATTACTTCCCCAATCTATCTGAAGAACTCCTGGTAATTTGACAGCTCAAGTACTCTCTTGACACAGGAGGCATTGGTGTTCCTTCCGGGACACCTGTCTGCCCCTTGGCCACGGCATGTACCTCCCTTTAGATGGGTCTTTCAGTCTGCCTTCCCATCAAGTTTATGCTGACAAGTGCCACATGCTTGCACTTGAGAGCCCCAGAACTTGGATACTGAACTTAGTGTTGAGAGAATAGGGGAATAAATCACTGATTGTAGAGGTGATAATAAAAGATAATGTAGAACATTACAGTTTAATTATGATCAGATAGAGTAGCAGGAATGGTGTTGGTGAATTAATTTAGAATAGAGTCAGTGAGAGATTGGGTGTGGTGGCACATGTCTGTAATCCCAGAAACTCAGGAGGCTGAAGCAGGAGGATCACAAGTATGAGGATAGCCTTAGCAATTTAGGGAGACCTGGCCTCAAAAAGGATCTGGGTATGTAGCTCAATGATAGTGACCCTGAGTTCAATCCCAGTCCAAAATTTAAAAAGTGAGAGTTAGGCGAGAGACCTTTCCTCCTGAGACACAGTCTATGTCTTGTTCAACTCTAGGGTGATGATCTGTCTCCATTGCCCTTTTCTACACCCAGGAGGACATCCAAAGAGCTGTTCCCACCTCTGTGCCCATTCCCATCCAGGTGCTTCTGGACAGGAGCAAGAACTTGCCTCTCATCTTCCTTCCCCACTGAAGCAGGAACCAGAGTCTGTCTGACACCCACTCTTGATATACCTCAACCTTGACAGACCATGCATCTTAGGGCAGCCTGCCTGGGCAGGAGAGATGAGAATGGAGGACAGGAAGATTGCAATGACCTCAGAGAGAGAGTGAATAGAGTTGGGAGTGGACAGTGAGTCAGAGATGCTCCCACACCAAGTTAGGCTTACCCAAAGAATCTAGTCCTCCTCTTTGGGACAATGCATTGCTTTTTTTAAAGACAGAGGGACAGTGAGAGAGAGAGAGAGAAAGAAAGAGAAATCAATTTTTATTTTGTTTTTCATGTGGCTTTCATTGCTCTGAGACTTCATTATGTACATGGTGCGGGGGTTTGAACTCACATCCTTGTGCATGCCAGGCAAGCACCATAACTGCTGAGCCACCACTCCAGCCCTGGGGCAGTGCATTATGCTTCAATTCCAAAGAAGGTTTCTAGGGCTGCAGCGGTGGCTCAGCAGTTGGAGTGCTTGCGTGGCAAGCACAAGGACCTGGATTTAAACCCCAGTAACACAAGTACATCTAATGGGCATTTTCATGATGAGCTGCATTTCCATGACTGTCTAGTGCTTAATGGACTCTGTGGACATCTCATGGATCAGGGCAGTCCAGAGGTCCAAGGTGGTGGTTGGTGGATAACTGGACAAGGTGTACACAGGGCAGGGATCATGCCTTCTGCAGATCCCAGATGAACCCCCAAAAGATGTAACACTGACCTTGGAGTTGAATGGGTTCTTTGTCTTGTGAATTCAAAGAATGAGATTCCAGCCTTCAGAGAGTGAAAGTAAAGTATAAGAATTTATTGAAAAAACTGTGGCATATACACAATGGAGTTCTACTCTGCTAACAGAGAATGATATCGTGGCATTTGCAGCCAAATGGATGGAGATAGAAAAAATTATGGTGAGTGAAATGTCCCAAACTCAGAGACTCAAAGGCCAAATGTTTTCTCTCATATGTGGAAGCTAGAGTAAAATCTAAGACAGGTAGAAAGTTAGCTAAGCTCAAAAAAATAAACTCAACATAGGTGAATTTTCACATAACCAGGGGGAACCATAACTATGAAGCTGGGGAGGGAGGCAGGCAAGGGAGGGAAAGATTGGGGAGTTATCAATGCTACTGGGAACTTTCAACTCCCATGAGA
>PVKS010010842.1:39479-58803 GCA_004027875.1 Aplodontia rufa
AGCTCGGGAGGCTGAGACAGAAAGATCACAAGTTCAAAGCCAGCCTCAGCAACTTAACAAGGCCCTAAGCATTAGTGAGGTCCTGTCTCAAAATTAAAAAAAAAAAAAAAAAAAAGACTGGGGATATGGCTCATGGGTTAAGTGCTCCTGGGTTAATTCCTGGTACCTACCCCCACAAAAAATTTTTCTTTACTGAAGTAAAGTGAAGTAAAGCTCCTGCAGCTGGACAGGGATCCAAGAAGATTGACCTCATCTATATTTTTTTCTAAAGTATTTTAAAACAGATTCTAACTACTCTTGTCATTTCAATTCTACATTCTTCAATGTTCATCTCTAAAATATATGAACATTTTCTTACATAATTACAATGCCGTACCTAACAAAATGAAGAAAACTATGACGTGACCAGATACGTACAATAACTTCAAAATGTCTTTTTGTATTGATTTGTTGGTTGGTTTGAGTCAGGATCCAAACATGGTCATTTATTACATCAGGTTAAATGTTCTTTTTTTTTTTTCTTTTTTCTTTTTTGAGAGACAGAGAGAGAGGGACAGTGAAAGAGAACCAATTTTATTTAACTTTTTCAATGTCCTTCATTGCTCACTCTGTTGCATACATAGTGCTGGGGTTGGACCCGCGCACTCGCACATGCCAGGCAAGCGCTGTAACCACTGAGCCACCACTCCAGCCCCTAAATGTTCTCATAAGAGCAGTTTCCTATTCACCACATTAACTGGTTCATGTCACTGACTTGACATTGTCCCTTGGTGGGCCAGGCATAAGAGTACACAACAAGTAGGGAGGCTGTGGCAGGAGATTGCAAGTTCAAGACCAGCATAAGCAACTTAGCAAGACCCTGTCTCAAAAAAATAAAAAGAGGCAGGTGGGGTGGTGCATGCCTGTAATCCCAGAGGTTTGGGAGGCTGAGGCCGGAGGATCACAAGTTCAAAGCCAGCCTCAGCAACTTAGCAAGTCCCTGTCTCAAAATAAAAACATAAAAAGATCTTGTGATGTTGCTCAGCGGTTAAGCGCCCCTCGTTTCAATTCCTAGTACCAAAACAAATAAAGAAAAAGGGCTGAGTGCGTAGCTTAATGGTAAGGTCCCCCTCGATTCAATCCCTGTTACCAAAAGGAAAAAGAAAAAAAAATAAAGTCCTGTGTTTGGGATTTGTCTCTCTCTTTCTTCGCAAGGTCATTTAACTTTTCCTTCATATTCTGTGTTTCTTAGAATGTGCAGGAAGTTAGCTATACTTACTATTGCATCTCACTTGGAGGCACATAATGTGTAGTGACCCCTGCTTAGTGATGCCCACTATTCAGTGGTTTCAGGGCTTGATCCATTGTCAAGTTCTCCCACCAGTCTTTTTTTTTTTATTAAGAGAGAAAGAATCAATTTTATTTATTCATCTGGTTTTTGTTTCTTGGACACTTAGTCGTGTATGTGGTGCTGGGGTTTGAACCCAGGTCCTTGCACATGACAGTCAGGTGCTCCAACCACTGAGCCGCCACTCCCACTCCCTCCCTGCCTTCTAGTTTTATCTTTTGATTTCTACCTAAATCAATTTCAAAATCTTCCTATTTTTTTAAAGAATCAGACTTTTTTTTTAAAGAGAGGACAGTGAGAAGAGAGGGAGAGACAATTTTATTGAGTCTTTCACATGGCTTTGGTTGCTCTGACACTTAGTTGTGTATATGGTGCTGGGGTTTGAACCCCTGTACTCGCACATGCCAGGCAAGTGCTGTAACGGCGAGCCACGGCTCCAGCCCACAATAAGGCATTTTAAAGAAGAAGCTCCAAAGAGCCATTTCTTAACCCACAGGGGAAAGTCTAATAATGGTGGTGTCTTAGGTTCTGGGTTAATTGGAGCAGGGAGGGAAGTCAGAATTAGGGAGGAAAAACAGATCGTCATCGTGGCAGGAAGGACTAGTGGGGTCTCCTGGTCAGGAGCCTCAGTTTGGGGCTGGTTTGAGGTTTCCTTATTCAAGGACACTTGCACACCTGATGGTGAGTTACTTATAACTCAGGCTTATAGACAGGCCCACCTGGGCTTAACTCAGCCCAACTTCCTAATTGGTGCTGGGTAACTTAAAGCAAAATACTTTGGGGAGGGGACTGGAGCAGCGACTTGACGGTGGCTTGGCGATTAGGGCGTTTGCCTGGCATGTGCGCACATGAGTTCAAACCCTGGCACTCACCTACACAATGAAGTGTCTGAGTAATGAAGGTTACTTGAAAAACTAAATAAAAATTGCTTTTCTCTCTCTCTCTCTCACTGTCCCCTCTTTCTTAAAAAAAAAAAAAAACTTTACAGGATATCTTCATATGTAAAATGAAGATACTAGTCCTCATGTCCTGGCGGGTTGATAGGAAAACGGATTGAGTTGGAAAGGGGAGTGACAAGTGCCTGGTGATGCGAATGGCAATGGAAAACTTTTTTTTTTTTTTTTTTTTTTTTGAGAGAAAGAGAGAGGGGAGAGTAAGAGAGAATCAGTTTCATTTATTATTTCACCTGGCTTCATTTCTCCATCACATACTTGTGTGTGTGCGCTGGGGTATGAACACAGGACCTTGCACATGCTAGGCAAGCTCTGTAACCACTGAGCCCCCACTCCATCTCCTGGGAAACTTATTTGAGGAAAGAAAACCCTGTACTCCCTGCCCACTCTTGGTTGATGCCTGGTCCAAACTAGAAGGGCTGCGAGTGGATGTTCTCATTCCACAGATAGCTCGACCCAAGCCTAGGGACTTCCACCGAGATCTCTAGCCCGGTGTGTCTGGTCTACCAGTCATTCTCCTTGCAGCTGGGCCTCAGAGTTCTGAACTTGAACCCCTGATGGCCCCTCTGGACTGGAAGCTGGGCTGCCTCAGGCACCCTGCAATCGGCAGCTCGATCAACTGGCAGCCTGCTTAGGCTCACTGAACGGCTGGGGGATCCAAGCGTGACCGGGGAGAAGAGAATCCCGTGGTCAGGCAGCTTCCTGGAGGCGCCCATGCTGAGCCGTTCGGGGCGGGGTATCTAATTCCTCCCTCACTGGGAACACAGAAAGTGCACATTGCATGCATGTTGAGAGAAGTGGGCGCTCTCTGTCCTAAATGGGAGGTAGTTTGTCAGGGAGGGTGACTGCGGGTGGGTGGGGGGTATTGAGCACCCCCAGGAATTCCAGGCTCCAAAACCCTGAGCCCTGGGAGCAGCGAGGAGGTGGGGCAGAGAGCCAGGTAGGTGCCCCTCACTCCTGCCCAGGACTATATGCTTCCGTCTGCTGCCGCCGGTTAACCCTTCTGCTTTCCGCAGCCCTAGAGGCAACCCAGCCTAGGCCCTCAGCGTGGTGCGGAAGGGGCGCAGTCCCACCCCACAAACTCCCAGCCACATCCCTTTTCAGCCCCCATGGGGCTGGCACTGGCGCCCCCTGCTGGCGGTCTCCGCCGACTCCTTTGGCCTGAGTCGCACTGGAGACATCATGCGAAGTCCCCATCTGGCTTATCAGTCCTAGCCCTAAAGGTCCTGTTGAGTGGAGACACATCCATCCCGGCCTACACACCCTACTTGTGGCGTCCAGGTTTTCTTGTCCACGTCACCTGTACTGCCTCCTTTCTTGTTTTGTTGACTTTAGTGCTGTGTCTGTTTGCTCTGGCTGAGGCTACAGCCCCAGCAGGAAACCTCTGAACTCAGGAATCGGGAACTTGAGAGGCAACAAGCTGGGGTGGAGGCAGCTAAGGGAGAGGGAAGAGCGATGTGGCCTCAGGAGGTGGGGTGCTACTTGTTCACGTCCCACGCACCCCTCTGGTGGGGCCTAGGGGTAGGGATGGGTGGAGAGACTTTCCCAGCCTCACGGCAGGCAGGTCTTAACCTGTCACATTGCTAATTTGTTTTGAAGCTCAATCCCAGAACACTAAATGCTTCACATCTCCAGGAGGTTCTGACACCTTGTAGGACAGAGTACATACAAATTCCTTAGTAAGTTGCCTGCTGGTCGCCCCTAGTCCTTCAACCAAATGATGCAGACAAGATCACCATCCTTGGGCTAAAGCCGTGTCTCAGCAGCTATAGCTGCTTGAGGCATGAGTGAGGACGGGGGTTTGAACCCTAGCACCATGTACACAATGAAGTGTCTGAGCAACATGAAAATTAAATAAAATTGATTCCCCCCCCTCTCTCTCACTGTCCCTCTCTTTAAAAAAAAAAAAAATCATCACCCTTCATGTGAAGCCCCCAAGACTAAGCCTGCCTAACTTCCCATATACCTCCATAAGAGTCTGCTACCCAACAGCCTAATAATGTGACCCCCACAGGGATTACTGATTACTGCCTTCCCTAAATTTTACAGTGGGAAAGTTAAAGGGACACCTCGACAGTCAACTAAGTGTCAGCTTGGAGTGGTTCAGGCTTCCTGGCTGCTGGCCCAGACCCTTGGCCTTTGCCGCACTTCAGAGCATGATGGGAAGGTAGCACCAGGCCCCAGCATTGGGGAAGGGGTCAACACACTGAGCCATGGTGTAGGCAAACAGCACACACCAACCAGCGGAAGGGCAACCTAGGCCTGACGTGTTCTCCCCACATTTCTGCAGAACAGTTAGCACTAAGACCCTTATGTCCTTCCCACCTACAGAGGGGGTAAAAGAAAGCTCTGATTTCATGCCCACCTTCCATCTTACTGCTCCTGGCCTGCCTGTGTGGGCTGCAGAGCGCACATTACCTCTCACGGCTAGGATAGGGGAGCCACCCTGGCCTGCAGCTGGGAGCTTAAGGGAATAAGCTTAGGGAAACTGCCACCATAACCACAGACTCAGGATACCTGGCTCTGCCAGTTGGGCCAACCAAGCCCCTTTGGGGAAGATGAGCTGTCATTAATGGCCCTCCCCACATACCCCCACCCACCTCCATCTCTGATGGCTTACCAGCCTCTGAAGCAGCGTCCCTCTCTCAGGGAGCCACCTGCACCCCTGCTGGTGCTCTGGGAAGTACTGTGTTCACTCACATCATTTCTGCCTTATGCCAAAGGCACCCTTCTCATTTGGGGCCCCCATCTTTGCACAGCCCACACACAGTCCTGAATGTGCAGTCAGAGGCAAGCGTGCCACTCAGACCCAGGTGCATAACAGCACATCCACCCATACAAATGAACACACAGGTACAGCCTTCTACATCCCCCTACCCCTTCCTGCAGGAGGGCCATTTGAGGGTAAGAGGTGAGTCACCCACCAACCTGTGCTACCTGCTGAGCCTGCAGGATAAGAAGCCCTAAGCTGACAGCTGTGGCCTCAGGGGACTAACACCCTGTGTTGGGCCTGCCTAGCCACCAGCCTCTAGCACCTCCAGGCCTCTACCTCCACCTTTATTGCTTCCTGCCCCCAACCCTTAGCTGGGGCTCATACGAGGAAGGCACCTCTATTCCTTTAGAATATATATCTGATGGTCATGGTGGGGGGATGTGGCCAGGCAGTAAAGCACATGCTTATCATGTGTGACACTGGGCTCAATCTCCAGCACACACACACACCTGTAGCTTTGCTGTCACTGTGCCTCCAGGGTTACCATCAAACTTCTGCTCAAACAGATACCCTAGAGGTGAAACCAACGTGCAGCTTCTCCCCTGTCTCAACCCCAAGCCACCTACCTATGCTCCCTCCTTGGATGTCCTTCCTAGTGATGATAACACACACACTTAAGCAGACAGGCCCAGGTAGGTGCTGTCCCTGCTGCCTTCTCCCACCTGTAAATTCCTTCTCAAGGGTCTCTCCCCAAGAATGACATCTCCCTGAGGATAGAAGTTTAGTCTGCAAACAATCCAAGTAAGTAGACTGTCAAATGAAGGAACCTGGTAAAAAGCCCACTACCCTGGCTCCTCCCCTGCTTCTCCTACATATACAGTTAGTCACAAGTCAAGTCTTTTTGGGGGGTGGGGATACTGAGGATTTAACCTAAGGGATCTTAACCACTAAGCCACATCCCTTGCCCTTTTTATTTTTTATTTTGAGACAGGGTCTTACTAAATTGCTTGGGGCCTTTCTAAATTGCTGAGACTGGATTTGAACTAGCAGTCCTCCTGTATCAACCTCCAAAGTCACTGGGATTATAAGCATGTGCCACTGCTCTCAGCTAAATTTGACTTTCATTACAACCAAAAATAAGTATGATAGAATGGAAAATCTGAAATTAGTTGTGAGAGCTCTGAACACTGTCCGACCCCAGCTGGATGTCCAGGCTACTAAAAGATTTGGCCTTTTACTTGATGGATAATTAAAAAAAAAAAAAACATGAATTGAACCAAGGGTGCCTAATCACTGAGCCATATCCCCAGCCCTTTTTTATGTTTTATTTTGAGACAGGTCTCACTAAGTTGCTGAGGCTGATTTTGAACTTGTTATTCTCCTGCCTCAGCCTCCTGAGACACTGGAATTACAAGCATGCACCACTGCACACAGCTAACAAGTCAAGCCTTATTGGGTCTAAAGAATATGTCTATTATAAGCCAGACATTATCTGTAGATACATGGACAACTTCGAGCACACTTTAAAATGAAGAAACAGCTGGACATAGTGGCACTCACTTATAATCCTAGCTATTACTGTAATCTCAGCAACTCAGGAGGCTGAGGCAGGAGGATTGAAAGTTTGAGGCCAGCCTCAGCATTTTAGTGAGAGCCTGTCTCAGAATAAAATTAAAAGAGTTGGGAATGTAACTCAGGAGTGGAG
Source organism: Aplodontia rufa (assembly GCA_004027875.1). NCBI lineage: Eukaryota > Metazoa > Chordata > Mammalia > Rodentia > Aplodontiidae > Aplodontia > Aplodontia rufa. The sequence goes on from PVKS010010842.1 coordinate 46,178, forward strand.
TGCTTACCTAGCTTGCTTGAGACCCTGCAGCCAATCTCTAGCATATCACTGAAAATAATAAATAAATTAAAAAGAAAGAAACAAAGAAAAATTTTTATATGAAGATATGCTGAAACTTTAGCAACCAGCCAGATGTGATGGCACATGCCTGTACCCCCAACAATTCAGAAGGTTCAAACCGTATGATCACAAGTTCCAGGACAGTTTCAGCAACTTAGTGAGGTCCAAGACAACTTACTGGGTACCTGACTCAAAATAAAAAAATGATTGGGGATGTGGCTCAGTGGTAAAGTACCTCTGAGTTTAATCCCTGTAATAATAATATAGCAATAAAGAAACTTCAGCAACTTAGCCAATGATGCCCATGCTCTTTTTTTGCTGAATTGAATAATTGCTTTCAAATATCAGAAGTATGTTTTCTCAGTATTTTATGTTACTCACAATATAAATGCTAGAGACACATCATACATTTTAAATTTAATCTGTATACATTATTAACATTTTTCTCCACTTTCTTAAGTTTAGACTAGGGACTGAAAAGCTTTTTGTAAAGTATCAGACAGAAAATATTTTATGCTTGGGCTGGAGCGGTCGGTGGCTCGGTAGTTACGGTGCTTGCTTGGCATGCGTGAGTATGCAAGTTTGAACCCCAGCACCACGTAGACAACAAAGTGTTGGAGGAATGAAAGTCACATGAAAAACTAAAAATATGCTTCTTTCTCTCTCTCTCTGTCCCCTCTTTCTTTCTTTCTTTTTTTAAAGAGAGGGGAACAATGAGAGAGACAGAGAAAGAGAGTAACAATTTTATTGAGTTTTTCACATGGCCTTAGTTGCTCCAACACTTAGCTGTGTACATGGTGCTGGGGTTTGAACCCGGGTCCTCGTGCTTGCCAGGCAAGCGCCGAAACCACTGAGCCACCACTGCAGGCCCTGTCCCCTCTTTCTTTAAAAAAAAAAAAAATATATATATATATATACTTTATGCTTAAAGCTAGGGATGTGGCACTTCCTAGCAAGTGTGAGGTTGTGGATTCGACCCCCAGTACACACACACAAACATATATTTGTATATATTCTTATTTTTATATATATTATTGATACTGTAATATTATAATATATTGCATTATTATGTTATTACATATATTACAATATTATCACATTGCAGTACATTAATAATTATCAATATATTAACACATAATATTGTAATATACTACCTTATATATGTAATATAATGATGTAATATATTGTGATAATATTTATGTGTAATATAATACAATATATTATTGTGATATATTTCATAACATACTATAATATTGTGATATAGTATTATATTATGATAGGTTTTAATAGCCATTAAGGGCTAGGCTGCCTGACTTATGATATTATAATATAATAATATGTATAAATAATGTATACTTTACGCTTTGTGGCCCGTATTGTCTCTGTCACAACTGCTCATCTTTACTATTGTAGCCAAAGCAGCTATAGACAATATATAAACCAATTAACATGTGTATGTCCTGATAAGACTTTATTACAGACACTGGAATTTGAATTTCATATATTTTCCATGTCATGAAATACTCTTCTTTTGATTTTTTTTTCAGCTATTTAAAAATATTTAAAAAGCCTTTCTTAGCTCTCAGACTGGATTTGGTCTGTGGACCATAGTTTGTCGTCCCCTGGTCCATGCCATTAACAAAGCAATCAGTAAAACCAGGTGCAGTGGTACACGCCTGTAATCCCAGCAACATGGGAGACTGAGGCAGAAGGATTGCAAAGTCAAAGCCAGTGTCAGCAACTTAGCGAGGTCCTCAGTAAATTAGCAAGACCCTGTCTCAAAATAAAAAAAATAATAAAATAAAATAAAAAGGGTTGGAGATGTTGCTCAGTGGTTAAACCCCCCTGGGTTCAATTCCTGGTACACACACACACAAAATCGGTTAACTCCACTGTGGCCTTTTCCAACTACCAATGTAATGTCACTGAATAAGGAGTTGGGACAAGAGAAAAAGCAGCACACCATTATATGTTCTCAAAGAACAATAGATGGGGGCTGGACCAGTGGCTCAGTGGTTGGAGCACTTGCCTGGCATGCCCAAGGACTCTGTTCAAACCCCAGCACCACATACACAACTAAATGTCAGAGAAACAAAAAGCAAATGAAACACTAAATAAAAGTGATTCTCTCTCTCTCTCTCTCTCTGTCCCTCTCTCTTTAAAAAAAAAAATAGATGTCAATGCTTTGAAGAGCACAGATAGTAGTAAAATATAATAATAATTAGAAAATGATTACATACTACCTTTGTTTTCAAAATAGTTCAGTTAATTATAAATTTATATAATTTAGTGTTTGAACGGTGGCTATGTGTAACAAGCAGTCTTCAAAATTCCTAAAGATTTCATTGGTTCCTGTGAGCCTGTCGGAGCGACTTCAGCACACTCTGCTGGTGCCTGAGCCATTTTCAAAACCCTCCCGAGGAAATGCAAACTGGCTCTTCAAGCTCAGGATCCACATTCCTTGTTCCCTGGCTCCCCTAGTCTGGATGTAATGCCTTCTGTGAGCTCCCACACCCATCTGGGCGTCTGTCTTTCATAGCCACTAAAGGCTTAGCTCCTTGACTTATCTTCTTATTGGGTTTCCCTCAGGAAGAGTGGAAGATGAGAGAGGCACAAGGACCAACAGTCCTGCTTACCACTGAATCCCCAGGGTTTGGAAAATGCCTGGCAGATAAAAGACACTCAATAAATACTGTAGAATGAAGTGTAAAGGGCCGAGGAGCCCTGCGGAGACCCTCTGAGACAAAGAGGATTAGGGAAGTGGGTTGTCTGAAGAGAAGGACCTAATTCAGGGCTCCAAATGTCTGGGAAGGCAGGGTCAGGATGTCCCCTAGTTGTGGGAGACTCACTGTGGGTGGGATCAGGCTTCTTGCATCCTAAAACACCACTCTATTACCAACAGGCCCCTCTCCACCCTACTCAGCCTACGTTGCAGCTGCATTTTCTTTTAACTCACCAGGACTTCAAAGCAAATATGTAATAAAGACTCCTCAGGCCTGGCATGATGGCGCACATCTGTAATCCAGCAGCTTGGGAGGCTGAGGCAGGATGATCACAAGTTCAAATCCAGCCGCAAAGCCTTAAGCAACTTAATGAGATCCTGCCTCAAAATAAAAAATAAAAGGGGCTGGGGATGTGGCTCATGTAGCTCAGTGGTTAAGTGCCCTTGGTTCATCCCTGGTACCAAAAAAAAAAAAAAATTAAAAAAAAAAGAGAGACTCCCCAGCTTTTGATGATTAGGTCAGGGGACACTTTGTCTTTGGGCTCCCTTTGGTAAGCAGAGACCAAGGAGATTCTCCCCATTTCACAGAAGAGCAACTGAGGTCCACAGCTGGCCTGACCCAAGCCTCAATTTCTCAAAGTCTCCTCTTTAGCTGTGAATTTCCAAACTCTGACCGAAGGTTATTGGATACCCTGTCTCCCAGGGCATCATCCCATCCACTTCCTCTGCCTGCAAATAAGACAGCCCTCTTCCCAGTGAAGGGACTGGTGATCTGACTTTTCTTTTTTTCCTCAGAAACAGCCCAAATAATAGGGTATCTCATTTTCCCTATTTGACCATCACCTGCTCCTCCTGTAGTCCAACATGAATCCCTCCTCTTTCATGACACCTCCTTTCCTTCCCAGAAAGGTATCCTGGCTCCCACCCTAGAAATGACTTCATCAAGGGGCTGTTCTCCACCCTCCAGGTCTTCCCCAGCCCAGTGGCAGAGCCATGACCTAGCCCAGTCCAGCATCTGTCTCTGCAGATCCTGGGGGCAGTCACCAGGTAAAGGCAGCCTGCTGTTGGAGCCACCTCTCCCATCCTTGAGCTGCTCCTGGAACCTACCCCTGCCTCCCCCTTCCACAACACACACAAGCACACCCCACCCTGGGGCCCAGTCTCCATTGTCCACCTGTCCAGACTCGCCTTCTGTCCTGCTACCTGACACACCCAACCCAGCCAGGCCCTGTGGTGAAATGTCTCACTTGGGTCAGAGAGAAAAGCAGGAAGAAGAGCCTGAGGGGGCAATTCTCTTTCATCTCCATGGATAATATGCCTTCCCAAGCTTAAGAAGTTTTGTGAAGGATTCTGAGGACCAGTTTCCAAAACACCCCACCTTTATGGGGGGAAAATGTGGTTCAGCAGTTGTGGAGCTTGCCTGGCATGCATGAGGACATGGGTTTGAACCCCAGCACTATGTATCCAATGAAGCATCAGAGCAACAAAGGCCACATGAAAAACTAAATAGAATTGACTCCCCCTTTTTCTCACTGTTCCTCTCTCTTTAAAAAAATATGTGTATATATATATATATATATATATATATATATATATATATATATATATATATATATATATATATCTGAGTGTACTGGGGTGGGTTAGTGGCAGGGACAGGACTAGATTCCAAGCCAGCTCCTATGCAGGGGCTCTTTTCCCGGCAGAGGAGGGCCTTCATCTCCAGCCATGAGACTCAGAGTGTTCTCCTCAGTGAACTGGGGTGCCAGAGGAGCCATAGGGAATGGCCCAACTCTAGGGGAGGTTGCCCTGTAGAGTTTGGAGAGGTTGGATTCCAACTCAGTGCTGAGAGGAGAAAGACAGACCAGTTTACCCAGTTATCAGGGTTGCTTACTGGTGGCACACTAAATGAGGGGATCAGTCCTCTCAAGGATCTGGCAACAGGGGATGCATCATCAGCAGAGAACTCAAAAACAATAAATTTAATTAATGTGCAATGTCCTGGGTTCAATCCCCAGCACCATAAAAAAATAGAAAACAAAAACTTAAAGTCTATCAGCTGCTCTTTGGCGTCAGCATCAACTCTAAACACTGTCAGTGATAAAATACACAGATGGGGTGAACCATTCCCACTACCCCACCCCATACCCCACTGTTCCTAACTACATATTTACCCTCACATTCCACTTATCAAATCATAAGACAGTTTCATCTTATTTGGAGAATTTATGGGTACTTCAGGATTTTTTTTCCCCCTGAATGTTCTTTTTTTTTTTTTTTTTGGTACCAAGGATTGGTACCATTCTGAGCATCTTAAAAGGTATTAACCTCTTTTATTTTTTCCTTTCTAGCGATAAGGATCAAGCCCAGGGTCTTGTGTATGCCAGGTAGGTGCTCTATCACTTATTCAATCATTCAGCAGCTTGGCCAAGTGCTATGTACATTAGAGAGCAAGTCCCATCCGAGCCCCGGAGGACATACAGGGCATGTAAGTAAACAAAGGGTTAGAATGCAGGTGTGAGAGGTATAAAAATGATGGGTGAGAGATGGTGGTAACTGGAACACAGGGAATCACCTAGGAGATGGGAACAGAGGTGGGGCTGGAGTGCTGTGCATGATTGATTGTGAGCTGGGGTAACTCCCGTGCTTCTGGCTGGGGTGGTGCTCCTCTCTGAGACAGGAACAAAGGAGGAGGAACAGTCTTAGTGCATAATCTGGTCTTATTTCATATTTCTGATATGACTCTCAAATTCACAGTTCTTCTTAAAGGTGTCATCATATGTTGGGGAGGGTTTGGTTTTGTAGATCAGGCACCCCCCAAAACATTCTTTCCACATAGGGTGAGTTTACTGTGGAGAATTAAGGTGAAAACGTGAAAAATGCTGCAAAAAGCGCATTTAACGAAGTTCATTGCACTTTTGCGGTAGTGCATCCTGTAATCCCAACAACTCAGGAGATAGTCAGGATGATCGCAAGTTCAAGGCCTTGGCCTTTTAGTGAGACCCTGTCTCAAAAGAAAAATAAAAAGTCCTGGGATATTGCACAGAGTTAAAGCACCTCTGAGTTCAATCCCTGTCCCCCTGCAAAATATCGAGGTCTAGTGCTGGTCTAGCGTTGTCATAGAATTTACAATCTAATAATCAAAAAATAATATGAACTTATAAAACACTGACACTTCCACATAAAACATTATTTTTGCCTCTCTTTTATAAATTCATAGCTTTTATTATAAAGGTAATAATGCCCATCAAAGAAAATATGAAACTACATGAAGCAAAAATAAACTGCTCACCATTCAGAAACAACATGTCTGTTAATGCTTTTACTCCTTTTCACCTATGAATCTTTTGAAGTACTTTTTTGATATAATTGAAAACATTTCTGAATAAGCCTGTTTCTATAATGCTCTTCTCACTAATGCCGTGATCAAGATTCTAGAATAATTATCAGCACTTCAGAACCATGATTTTAGGAACTTCTTAATCTATGCTCTATCACTACGTATTTAGTTTTAGTTTGTTTTCAACTTTTCTGACTTTCTGTTTGTTTGTTTGGTACTGGGAATTGAACCCAGGAGCTCTCACTGACCCCAGTCCTTTCTTTCTTTCTTTTTTTTTTTTTTTGATACTAGGGGTTCTTAATAACTGAGCCACATCCCCAGTCCCCTTTTTATTTATTCTTTATCTTGAGACAGGGTCTCACTAAGTGGCTTAGGGCCTTGCTAAGTTGCTGAGGTTGTGCTAAATTGTGATCTTCCTGCCTCGGTCTCCCAAGCTGCGGGGAGTACAGGCATGTGTCACCACTACCAGATGTACTTTTTATTTTGAGAAAGGGTCTCACTAATTCGTCCAGACTGACCTCAACTTTGTGATCTCTCTGCCTCAGTTTCCCGATTCACTGGGATTACAGCTGTGCACCATTTTCCCAGCTTGTCTTTAACTTCTCAATTTCATTTTCTTTTTTTTTTAATAATCAATTTTGTATCTGTTTTTTCATCTGGTTTTGTTTCTCAGACAGTCAGTTGTATATGTGGTGCTATGGTTTAACCTGGGTCGTCGGATATGCCAGGCAAGCTTTCGTACCGCTGAGCCACCAGCACTCCAGACCCTCACTTTCATTTTTTAATTCATTTATATTTAATGATTCATTTAATTCATTTATATTTAATGATTCAATGTTTAAAATAACCGGGGCTGGAGCTGTGGTTTAGCGGTTACGGCGCTGGCCTGGCAAGCGCGAGGATGCAGGTTCAAACCCCAGCACCACGTACACAATGAAGTGTCTGAGGAACGAAAGTCACATGAAAAACTAAATAAAGATTGCTTCTCTCTTAAAAAAAAATTTTAAAATAATAATGCAATGAAGATCTGTGAACAAAAGCTTTTGTATCTCCAATTATTTTCCCAAGGACAAATCCTAAGAAATGAAGTAAATTGGACAAATAATATGAGAAACATATAAATTAATTTTAATCCTCTATAAATTTATATCTTAAACACATCAGGTTTTTTTTTTTTTAAACAGAGAGGGATAGCGAGAGAGAGAATCAATTTCATTTAGTTTTTCACGTGGCCTTTGTTGCTCCAAGACTTCGCTGTATATGTGGTGCCAGGGTTCAAACTCTCGTACTTGCGCATGCCAGGCAAGTGCCATAACTGCTGAGCCACCGCTCCAACCCTGAACCCATCTGTTTTATGGCATGTGGTGAGGATCTGAGTTTTGCCTTTCAGAGATCAGAAGGGGTCTTCTTCAGGTATCCCTTCACCCCGTCTTCTTAGCTCCTAGCTTCTTCACCCTCCTTTGGAGAATAGAAAGATGAAATTAAGAAGTGATATTACAAGCTGAGATTCTCTTTGCCCTAATTGCAAGAAATTGTTTTCCTTGTTCCATGAGTAACTGGCTTTCTCTAAGTGTTCTCACTTTCTGATGAGTAACTGGAAATGCACTTCTCTGCTTGAACTTTGTCAGGAGTATTTGTGCCAAATGGACTGAAAACCCCTTAAAATTGCACAAAAACAAATAAAATAGAAAGAGACACTAAAATAGAAGACAAGATAATAGGTATGAAGTACTCAGCAAAGTGCCCAGCACATGTTAAGGGCTCAATAAATGACAATTATTCATTTAATAGGCCTTTATTGAATCCCTACCAGAAGCCAGGCCCTGCTGAAAGCTCTGGAGACTTGGAAGTGACCAAGACAGATACAGTTACTGCCCTCCCAGAGTGTCCTGTCTGGTGGGCAAGACAGGCTTAAATATAATTACCCAAATAAATAGTTATCAGTAAGCATTTGGTGTCAAGGTACTGGGAGTTATCATAGGCAGGTGGGTGATAGTCTGAAGGGAACTGGGGGATTCTGAAAAGGGAAATAATAGTCAACATAATAAATAGGAATTTAAGACCAGGCTGGGCCAAGGCAATTGCCTGGTGTCTTAGGTGCAGTCAGAGAAGATCCAGGGACTGCTGACAGTCCTCTATCTGGTTTTCTTTCACACCGTGGGAATAAAGATCTGGCCCCAGAGCACAGCCAGTTGAGATTGAAATGAAACATCCCTGGCCAGGCCGAGCAAAGTTAAGGAGCACAGCAAACACAGGTCAGGAAGCTCAGCAGAGGCCAGAGGCCAGAAAGGCAGGGGCAATGGCTCAAAGGTGGACCCATGTTGAAAATGTCCTATTCAGGGACTTTGGTGATGAGCTAGAGGCAAGAAGGATATTGATGGGCCAGGCACGGTGGTGCATGCCTGTATTCCCAGTAGCTAAGGAGGCTGTGGCTGGAAGATCACAAGTTCAAGGCCAGCCTCAGCAACTTAGCGAGGCTCTAGGCAACTTAGCAAGACCCTGTCTCAAAATTTTAAAAATTAAAAAAAAAAAAGCTGGGAATGTATCCCAGTGGTTAAGTGCCCTGTGTTCAATTCCCAGTACCAAAAAAATAAAAAAAAAGAAGGTAGCTGACGATGGTGACAAGGAGGAGGCAGAGATGGGGTGCTAAAGGAAGGTGAATCAGCAAAGCAGGCGAGGCAAGGCGGCACCAGTCCAGAGGATGTGGAGATGATAGCAGCTGGGATGGTGGTAAATGCAGGGAAACCATCTTAGGGAATGTATGACAAGGGTGGTTCTGTGACAGCAAAGATGACTAAGGTGACAGGGACAGGTGAGGACAGCCCAGGTGACACAAAGAATGGAAATGGAACCAGCAAGTGACAACTAGGGTGGAGGCAGTTGATGAAGATTACAGAATTGGTTCAGATGGCAACGGCAAGGCCGTGGGGCCGGAGCAGGGAGGGACGATAGCAACGCTGGAGAAGGTAACAGCAATGGTAACTGGGTCGTGTGACAGCATAAACATGAAAGGGGTAGAGATTGTGATGCAGGGATGACGGTGAGGATGACAAGTAAGTGACAGGTCAGAGATGAGTGACGACCATCAAGGTGACCTAGGGTGGCAGGAAATGTGGGTGGCAGTGATGTCTGTGCTGGAGGCAAACTAAAGACACCTACCACCCCTCCCCTGGGCCTATTTCAACATCGGAACCGTTTCCTAGACCGCAGGTCCCGTGACTCAGATTGGTGTGTTACCCATGTCCCTGATAAGATCTCTAGGTGCAGCCACAGCCACGGGGGCTGGCTGGGTGCCTACCCCAGCTGTGCCCAGGCCCATCTAAGGATGCAGGCATGGAACCTCAGTGTCATCTCTGCCTCCTCACTCCTGGATCCACATCCACACTGATCCTAAATCTTCCAAGGGCCCTTATTCTCCCTCTCCTTGGAAAATATAATTTTTATGACAACCCTTCAAATCAGGGCCTTGTGTGTTCTACTAGACTTCTTTTACAGCTCACCCCATTAGAAGTAACTGCCTGTAATCCCAGTGGTTCCGGAGGCTGAGGCAGGAGGATTGCAAGTTTAAGATCAGCCTCAGCAAAATAGTGAGCAGCTTAGTGAAACCCTGTCTCAAAAATTTTTTAAAGAAAGGGGGGGGGGCAGAGAGAGAGAGAAAGCAAGAAGCAATGTTTATTTAGTTTTTCAGGTGACTCTCATTCCTGAGACACTTTGCTGTGTACATGGTGCTGGGGTTTGAACTTATGTCTTTGCGCTTGCCAGGCAAGCACCATAACCGCAGAGTCACTGCTCCAGCCCTGTCTCAAATTTTTTAAAGAATAAAAGAGCTGGGGTTGTGCCTCAGTGGTTAAATCCCCTGGTTTCAATCCCTGGAAAAAGAACACAAAAGAAATGTTGGAGTCTTTGTCTTTCCCCCTTTGAATCTGGCAATTTAGAATCAACCCAGGACAGAATTCTTCCTGTCTCTTGGCAGGCTTCCCATCTCTCTGACTCCTGTTCCTGACCAGTCTCTATTATCAACCTGCAGTACCATTTTGGACATATATTCCCAACCTTTTCACTTAAATCTTCTAGTTCTTAAATTTGGCATTCCAGGTACTCATAGACAAGTCTCTTCCCATTGCTGCTGCCTTCTGATTTCCTGGGATAATCACCTTCAGGACTCCTCTGCTCCAGCCCTATCTCTGTCCCTTTGTTCATGCTTCAAGGGGGCTACCTCAATGCTACCTGAGTCTAAGGATGTAGGATCCCAGAAAAGAATCAGATAATGCTAAGGCTGGAGAAGAACTTCAGACTCAAATCATCTTGTGCAACACTCTTGTGGTCCTGATGGGAAACTGAGGTAAAGAGTAGTTTGGAAGTTGCTCTGGGTCTCTGAGCAACCTGGAGCTCCTGACACCCAGGCCTCTCACCAAGTTGCACTCATCTGGTCTCTGTCTAAAGCAAGGTCTGGTCCCCTTCATGCCTCCCTAGTTTGGGAGTGGATGGGCCCACAGGGGTTACTAAGCAAGAGCTCTAAGAAACCTTGGTGTCCTAGGACCTCCTTCACTTGTATCCTGCCTAACCTGGCCTCACCTACCTTTCCAGGCTCACCTGGCATTCTAAGATCCTTCCAGTTCTTCTAGGGCACACTGACCTCCTGCCTCCAGGATTTTGCAAAAGGTGTTACTCTACCTGGAGCACCCTGCAGGCTAATTCCTTCTCATGCTTCAGGTCTCAATATAGAAGTGCAGGGCCAGCTTCATGGGCAGGCAACCTGAGCCTTAGAGGGACCTCAAACTTGGTTGAATGCTATTGTTGTCTTGAATTCTAAACACTTCGTTTTTTTTTTTTTTTAAGAGAGGAGGACAGTGAAAGAGAGAGAGAGAGAATGAATTTTTATTGAGATTTTCACATGGCTTTTGTTGCTCTGACACTTAGTTGTGTACATGGGTGCTGGGGTTTGAACCATGTCCTTGTGCATACTGGGCAAGTGCCGTAACCTCTGAACCACTGCTCCAGCCCCTATAAATACTTCTTGAACAAGGAACCTTGCATTTTTATTTTTCACTGGGCCCTGCAAATTACATAGCCAGTCTTGTGTAAGAATTTTGTTCTGGCAAAATATCCTGATGCCCATTTTCCTTTGCTTGAGTGTGTTCACAGTCTACCCCACTCATTAGACTTTAAGTTCCATAACAGCAGGAATCATGTGGTAGGCTCCAGCTTCCCTTTCCTAACAGTCTTCAGTCCCCTTTTGGGAATTCATTTTGTTAGAGGGGGATGTAGATCACTGGTAGAGTGCTTGCTTAGCATGCATGAGGCCCTGGGTTCAACCTCCAGAAGCACACATACAGAAAGAAAGAAGGAAGGAAAAAAACTGGTAGAACAGAGGTAAACAAAATCAACAAAAATTCCAGCCTCATAGAACTGACATTCTTGTAGAGATAAAAAATTGAAATGTGGGCTGGAGTGGTGGCTCAGAGTTTACAGAACTTGCCTGGCATGCCCGAGGATGCTGGTTCAAACCCCAGTGCAGTGTACACGACTAAGTGTCAGAGCAACGAAAGTCACATGAAAAACTAAATAAAAATTGATTCTCTTTCTCTTTTTCACTGTCCCTCTCTCTAGAAAAAAATTTAAAAATTGAAACGTATAATATTTAGGGGAAAAACTGGACGCATACTAAATATCCATCAGCTGATAAATGGATAGACAAAATGTGGTATACCTATACCATGGAATAGCAATAAGAAGGAACAAACTCCTGACACATGTTATATCATGCATAAACTTCAAAAACACTATTATGGGTAAGAAAAGACAGACATAAGAGATTATATATTATATGACACTATTTATAGGAAATGTTCAGAAGAGCAATTATAGACACAATTAGTGGTTGGTGTGAACAGAGGGTGGGAATAGAGATTGACTGTAAGTAGGCATGAGGGATATGTATATATGTGTGTATATATATATATATTTGGTACCAGGGATTGAAACCAGGGGTAGTTAACTACTGAGCCACATCTCCAGCCCATTTTTCTTTTTAAAGAGAGAGAGACAGTGAGAGAGACAGAGAAAGAGAGAAACAACTTTATTGAGTTTTTCACATGGACTTAGCTGCTCCAACACTTTAGTTGTGTACGTGGTGCTGGGGTTTGAACCCGGGTCCTTGTGCTTGCCAGGCAAGCGCCAAAACTGCTGAGCCACCACTCCAGCCCCAGCTGAGACTGTTTTTGAACTTATGATACTCCTGCCTCAGCCTCTAGAGCCACTGGGATTACAAGTGTCCAGCCCATTTTTTATATTTTATTTTGAGGTAGGGTCTCACTAAGTTGTTTAGAGCCTCACTAAGTTGCTGAGAGACTGTTTTTTTTGTTTTGTTTTGTTTTTTATAAAGAGAGAGGGACAGTGAGAGAGACAGAAAAAGAGAGAAACAACTTTATTTAGTTTTTCACATAGCCTTCATTGCTCCAACACTTAGTTGTGTACATGGTGCTGGGGTTTGAACCCAGGTCC
>PVKS010010843.1:0-20859 GCA_004027875.1 Aplodontia rufa
TTTGTAGTTCTTGAGATTGGTATTCTGAATTGGGAATTGCTAGGTGGACATCAAGGAATTCGCAGCATGTGGCTTCTGGAGGTTCTAGAGCTCATCCATTTCCTTGCCTTTTCCAGCACTTGGAAGTACCCTTTTTGTAGACTTTTGTTCTCACTCTTGTATTCAAAGCCAGCAACATCACACCGCCAAGTCTATCTCCACCTGCTTCTCTCTGGTCCTCCCTCTCTTGCCACCCTCTTCCACTTCTTGTGTGATTACCTTGGTCCCAGCTGGATAATCCAGTGCATCTTTTGCTAATCACGTCAGCTATTTAGCAACTTAATTCTATTAGTACCTCATTTGAGCCCTGTGCCACGGAGCCTAACATATTTACCAGGTCTGGGAATTAGCAGGAGGTAGATATCCCTGGGGGCCCATTGTTCTGCCTACAAAATATCCAATTGCTCCAGCACCATTTGTGGAAAGGACAATCCATTCTCCATTGAACTGTTTTGTGCCTTTGTCAAAGGCAGTTAACTATATTTGCACAAACATACTGTGGTTTTAATTTACATTTTATGTTTAATTTAGCTCCTTTCTTGAAAATCAAGTTATTGCGTACCCCAGCTTCTCTAGTCTGCTCCATTGACTAATTTATCCATCTTTGTGACAATATCAGATCATCCTTAATTACTGAAGATTATTGAAAGTTCTCAAAATCTGGTAATACAAACTCTCCAATTTCATTCTTCCCCAATCTTACCTTAGTCGCCCTGAGTCTTTTGCATTTACATATGTACCTTAGAATCAGCTTATTAATATTTACCTAAAACCTCAGATTGTGATTGGCATGGAAAATTGTTCCCTGAACTCTGAAAATCATCAACTTGTTGTTATTATCTTTAGTCTGAAATACAAATTTACTTTTCCTTTAATTCCAAATGATTAAGAATTTCTCTCCCCACCCTCTTCCCATCCCTCTATTGTTATGTTTCCCTCAGACTATGTGATATTTCAAAATTGGTGTGTCTAATAAATAAGCTTATTTAACACAAAAATAAATAAATAGAGTATGGAACTACTTTGGGAAGAAATGGCAATTTGTACATTCTCCAAAGTTCAACAACATGTAGTTACAGGACCCCAGGCTTTCTGTACGACTGATGGCCACTGATGTTCTTGTGAACTATTATTCCAGAAGAGGACACATGAAGAGGACCAGTGTCAAACAAGCGGAGTGAGGATGAGGGAAACACTCAAAGGAATGCTGATTACACCAGAATACAGCAGACTTTAGAATAGTCTTTAAAGAAATGTGCTTTTTCCCCTTAATTTTCAGAAAAGCTGTAATGTTCTATAATAAATTAAAATAAATTTAACCAAATGCAATCACACAATAATTTTCATTTATTTGTCCTATAGTAGACTCTAATTTTTAGAGTTGAATAACAACAAGCATAAGAGAATAAATTATCACATAGTAGTAACCATAGTAAATTAGCACAGAAAATAAACTACTGAGAATAGTTCCTACAAGTCTAATAAACTATTGTGCTAAAAGCTAGTTTGTTCTTTATGGTGTCAAATAAAACTTTTTAATTCACTAAAAATCCTTCATATTTAGAGAAAAATGATAAATCAAGATCATAATATTGATCCTGAGAGATTAAACAATTCTTTTATTGACTCAGCATTATTAAATGACTCCTAAGGGTTAGATGCCTCATTTAGCTGGTTTTCTTCTGAGAAACTGAATTTCAGAGAAAGATTCTTATCAATTCAACACTAAGTAATTTGAATTTATTTTTTCTTGAAAATTGATAATCCTTGTCTATATTATTTGTATGAAAGCTATATAGCCCAGATTCCTCTAAATGCCCTGGATCAGATCACAAACCAGAACTATCTTTATCTGGAAGGGGAAAAGAACTCATTAAAATTTTGTAGAGTTTCACTCTTTATTTTCAGAGAGCAGTAGTCAAGAATGATAGGAGAAAAATCATCTCCCTCAGGGAGATCACAACCCAACAACCTCCTGCTTAATATGAAATTACCTCTCAACTATGCCTGGAATCGCCACCCAACAACATTTTGGAGGTCTCTGGTGAGATATCCTATGAGCCAAGTGAAATTGCCAGTTATTTTTTAGAAATCAGATGTAATCAACTCATTGACATTCCTCCAAGTTTTCAACTTTCCTAAACCATTCAATAACAGATTTTTACCTTCTTTTCTTCCTTCTTATAAAAACAGCGCTGAAGAGAATTTCATATATATTTCTAGCTTCCAAATGAAATGCATTAATTTAAGGTCCTAGCAGTTTTAAGTTCAAGTTAAGGTTAAGCTTAATGAGTTAGGATAGTTCCCCACTTCTTACACCTTTGCTTGCCTAAATCTGAGTGACAATTTTTCCTCTAAAATCTTTTCAACACAAGATGACACAAATGAGAGTCATTTAAGAAGTTATTTAAAGTGTGTAATAGACTGACAGCTTCATTCCACTGTTCCCTGTCATCTATGCCATCTGATGGATCTCAGGTGACACTGAGAAGCATGGCAAGCAGGATCCATGCAGTGCTCCATTCCTTGCTGGCTACCTGAAGCTGCGGGTTTAGAATTTACATACAGTACAATGCACAGCAAACTTCCTATCAGTAGAACTCTGGTGGGCATCCTCAAAAATGTCAAGCCTGTCCTTTGGATCTCAGTTTTCAGATGACAAGCAGGTAACGCTCTACATATTTCTCCACAGAGCTCCGCAACAGAATTCTTTGGAAATACTTTCCATCCACAGAATCGTTACAGAGACAGTGAACATGACAGTGGTTTTTTGTTTGTTTGTTTGTTTGTTTGTTTTAGTTAAGTTTTGTTTTGTTTTTTAGAGAGAGGGATAGAGAGAGAGCAAGAGAGAGAGAGAGAGAGAGAGAGTCAATTTTTTTTAGTTTTTCATGTGGCTTCTGTTGCTCCGAGACTTCAGAGTGTATGTGGTGCTGGGGTTCAAACTCACCTACTTGCGCATGCCAGACAAGTGTAACCACCAAGCCACCGCTCCAGCGTCTGAATGTGACAATTTGTAATCTCACATCAGTTACCCAACCGGGAAAAAAAATTGTGAATATAACACACGTTAATATCTGATATTCTATTTTTATATCCTACATATGAAATGAAGTAAGGAGATATTAAACCTTTAAATCTCCCTTAATGACTTTCTTGCAGGGAGATGAATTTGACTGTGTCTGGAATACTTTATATCAGAAAATTCTTTTAAATTTCTATTGTCTCAGGGACTCTGAATCTTGCTCTGAATTCAGAATCCACCTTCACTTCTGGGTGAATTGCACATGCCGTATGCCTGAGATCTGATCCCTTCATCTTTAGAAGTTCAATAACTGATTTTCTTTAAAAAATTTTTTTTATTAAGGACTTCAGTTATTGTACAATTATAAATGTGTATAAATTAACAATATGATATGCATTTGTTCTTAAATCAGAATTACCCTCACATCACCACATACACCAGTTGCTTGATTCTTCTGTACTTTGCCCCTATAAGTGATATAAATGCTTAGATTGTGAATTTTCCAGAATTAAATGATTACATAAGTATTATTCGGATTCTCAGGAGCGTAAAGTATATGCCACATTATTGACTGTCTCCCTATTCTCCCTCCCTATCCCCTCCCTCCACTCTTTCCCCACCCTCACATATCCATGATTGCCCTAGATTATGTGCTGCTATGCCTTTGCTGAGTCTAATGCATGAGTGTGACAGCCTTTCACACAAGCCTGGGCTTTGCTCTAGCCTCCACAAATGAGGGAAAACACTTTACCATTGACTGTCTGAGTCTGGCCAACTTCACTCCAATGGCATAAGACATATTTTTAACCATATGATCATTTAAAAGATACAGTTTTTCATTTCAAAATAAAATTGTGAATAACAAAACTTACTATATGTCTTAATCATTACAGGGGTCACTTCTACATAGTAACAGCAATTAAAAATTACTTTTTAAAAAATAGCATTTAAAGCTGGGGGTATGACTCAGAGGTGCAGTGCTTGCCCGGCATGCTCTGTGTGGGATCCAGCACAAAACAAATAAATAAACATTACATATCATTATATCATCATAGATATGCATATATACGTATGCATATAGTAGCAGATATACATATATATGCTAATGTAATGTTAATATGGTGGGAGTTTGCTATGCTACACATATAATAATGTAAAATATGTGTATACATATATTTTCTTATTTTTTAGTATAAACATTAGCATATATTTCCAATCAGGTTTAGTACTCTATAAATAACAATTAGGTTGTATTAATTCATGCTATTCAAATTATCTTTTATCTTATTGTTTTTTGGTCTACTTTTCTGTTAAACACTGAAAGACAGGATTTCAAATATCTGTGAGTAAGAGTTATTCTATTTTCCTTTAACTCCTTGTCTGATTTGTTTAACATATTTTGAAGCACTATTTTTAGGTGCTTACAATTTAGGATGGCTATGCTTCAACGAATTAGCCTTTTCACCATCATGAAACACTCTGCTTTATCTCTGGCAATGTGTCTTGTCTTGGCATCTAATTAGACTGCTGTGGAGACCATTGTATGGCTTAATATTTGCAGGAAGCAAGGATTTTTTTTCTTTTTTAAGGCTTAAACAATTTTGTTAATATTGTCTTTCCAGAGGGAGGATCTTTGGTTCTTACTTTTGTATTTTACATTCTATTTTATCTCGTCTCGGTTGAGTTAAACAATACCACTGGTTTGCTTTTGTTCTAATTTTTTTCCATACAATATATTAGTTTACTTGTTCTTCTTCTTTTGTTTCCTTCCTTCTCTTCATTTATTCCTGAATTTATTCTCTGGCCTGAAGAACTTCCTTTAATATGATGAAAATTCATTGTCTCAGAATTTGTTTTCATACTGGGTTATGATTTTCAGAGGTCATTTCATGGATACATAATTCAGTATTTTGCAGATAAGGGAGGACACTTTAGAGATGTTGCATTGACTTCTGGCCTTCATGGATTTTCTCAACAGATCTGTCTTCTTAACTACCACCTTTTTTATTCTGGCTGCTTTAAATATTTACTTCATTTTCAATTTTCAGCAGTTTGAGTAGGATGTACTTAATTTTTGTTTTCTTTGTATTTATCTTGCTTGGGGTTTGCTGAACTTCTTAATCTATACATTTTCCACTAAAATTTAGAAAATTAAAGGATATTATTTCTTCAAATGTTTTCTGCCCTATTTTCTCCTCTCCTGTAATTTGGTTGCAGGTAAGTTGGATTACGTGAAACTCCATTCACTTTTTACAAATTTTGAAAAATTCTCAGACTGTAGAATTTCTCTTCATTTGCCTTACAGTTTACTGATTTGCTCATTTACCATTTCTTGTCTACTTTGAACTCAACCAATTTCTTTTTCTAAATTTTCAAAATATTATTTTTTTTTACTTCTGGAATGTCCCTTCAATATTGTTTTATAGTCCCCCCCCCCGCCCCCGGTGAGGTTTCCCATCTGTTCACCTGTTACATGGATTACTTCTTTCATGTTCTCTGAAAGCTTCTATAATAAATGTTTAAAAATCCTTGCCTAACCATTCTAATAGTAAAGTCTGTTTTTGTTACTGATGTTTTTCTTGATTTTTAACTTACAGTTATTTTCTTTTTTCTATGCCTGTTTTGTTGAAAGTATCAGTTCAAGATGGTAATGAAACATTGCGTGGAGTCCATTTTATGTTGTCTTTTTTTTCCTTACTTCAGAAACATTTTATTGGTAATTTCAGTTTTTTTAACCTTGTGGGAAAAGCAGGGTATTAAATATTCTGATGTATGATGACTGAATTTTTTTCTCCACATACTTTATTGGAGCATTGTAGCTGTACATATTAGTGGGATTTGTTTTTACGTATTTCCACATGTACAAAATATAACAGAATACAGCAGTATAATTTGGCCAATATCACTCCCCATCATTTACCCCCTCCCTGCCTCACACCCATTTTATGCTATCTTTAAAAAAGCTACTTATTTTTGTTCTCACAAGCAGTAAATTGCTATCAAAGCTGCTCCTGTTTTATTTGTTTATTTTCTTAGGGAAGATCCAACTCCCTTGCCTCTGTATTTCTAATGCCAGAACCTCATTCCATGGAATGATTCTGACTTCTTAGGTATGGACATTCTGGGGTTTAAGCTGAGTGCTTCAGGTCTTCATAAAGTCTCTCAGTTTTGGCTGTGCTGGAATTTCCAGACTATACAACCTCTTGAATCTCCATTCAGTAGAGATCCCTGAAGCAGCTGCATCTTCTATACCTAAAAGAGTCTAATGTGCATGCGCAGCCCAACCAAGGACTGTGTAAAAGACAATGGTCTTTACAGAAAAAGAACAAACAGGATCTATATCCATATCTTTTTAGATTTAGTTTAACAAATTGACTCATGGGATAATGGGGGTTCACAAGTCCAAACTCTCTAGCTCAGGCCCACAGGGTGAAAACTCAGAATTTTTAGCTTACACACATAAGGCAAAATTTCTTCTTCTCAAGGAAACCTCCAGTCTTCCAATGATGGAGGCCTGATCAAGTATAATCTTCTCCAAATCAAATTATTATAAATGTTAATCACATTTACTAATGTCTGCACAGCAACATTTAGACGTATAAAATCTTTTGTTTTAGGGAGTTCTGAGATCAAACCTAGGGCCTCACACATGTTCTACCACTGACCTGCATCCTCAGTCCCAGGTTTGATCGCAAACATAGTAGTTACTTGATGCGTATCATACAGATCTTCAGCTATCATTCTGCACAACTGTCTCCTGTTCAGTGCAGGTTGGGAAAAAATTTTTTGGATTTTCCCTCTGCCACACTCTAGTACGACCTCCTCAGCTAGTGAGACTTCTGTGAATTGTTAGGTCACCATCTCCTAGTACCGGAGCTGGAAAGTTTCCTGGGCAGACAAGTGGAATAAATGTGGGGGTTATCTCATTTGTCTTCACCTTTCTCAGGGATCACAGATATCTTGTATATATTTTCCATCACCTGGAAATTTTTTGGTCATATTTCTTACATATTCCACCCATTTACATGGTTGTTTACAGAGGAAAGGCAAGTCCTATTTCAGTTTTTCTGTAATGGCTAGGAGCAAAACTCCAGAATTGTGAAACTAGCTTTCAGTTATTTATGGATAATGCTTTCAGACCTCCTTTGGGATGAAGCATAAATTATATCTTAGCAGTTTTCTGTTATATATGTGTCCTTTAATAAAAATAAAACTAATAAAAGTATATGCATCTTTTAAGACATTCCATTCTACCTGAAATTTTCAATTAAATGAGAAATCCTGATTGGTTTGGAGAGAGGGACCTCTATTATACTCTAATTTTCCCAACATAGCATTAATGCAACTCAAATTGCTGAAAGCTTAGACATTATTTAATAATACATGTCTCCTTTGAAATAGTTATAGAGCAAATATATTAGAAAAATAACCCAATAAAAACATTTATGTTGCACAAAACATTGTATTAGTAGCTAGGGGTAATGCCATGTCTTCAAGAAATTTACAGCGTAATAGGGAATCCGGGAAATTGAACTGTATTATGGGCTATACTCAATTTTATGAAACATAGAACATCAATCACACACTGTGTTCTTGTGTCTTTGGATCACCAGAATGTCTTAAGAACACAATGCTTGTTTATGGGAGCAGATAGGTATCATTTTTCAGAAATGAACAAAATTTGGACAGGTTGCATGAACTCATATTTTAGCAAACATTCAAATAAAAGAGAATTTGGTAAACAAGGAGATGATTGGTCTAAAAATGTTAAAAAAGGAAGCCAAATATTTTATGATTTGGTCTCTTTGAATTCCTCAACAATCAATCTTTTCAGTCTCTCTGTGAAGAAATACCGCAGTGCCCTTTGCATTAATGTTCAAATAAGTTATATAAATGAAGCCAGAATATGAACAAAAAGGAAAGTCAAAAAGGTGGGAAGAACACTGTCTTGAGACCTAGCAGATGCACCATTTTTAGAGACCTACAATGTACTTTATTGGCTTATTAACTTGTTTACAAATGTTCATTAAATCCTTATTGTCAGTCAGAAAGCTGATGGAAGATTGTTGACATATGTGCAGTTATGAAGCATCCAGAATGTCTGAGACTTAGAAGTAGACACCCCGTCACTGACACTGTAGTTGAGTCAAGTTGTCTGGGTTACATCTAGACACGGTTGGAAGAAAGGGTGACTTAGAATTATTAGAAGAAGAAAGGGATCGAAAGAAGATAGAGCAAAGTGAAGTCCAGTTATGTCCTCAGTAGAGAGCTGGGAAAATCCACCCAGCAATTCATCAAGTCAAAGGCAGAGACTGAATGGCTGATACATGGATTACACATGGCTAATGCCTGTCTAACACATGGCTAAAACAATGAATAATACATGGATTTTAGAATTCTGGTATGTTGTTAATAATATATGGTTGGCTCTCTCCCTCTTTGATGCATTGACTCATGTTCCTGAAAAGATAAAAACTAACTCGGTTAAGGATAGATGCTGTAAGAAAAAGAATTGGCTCTACTATGGAGAAGAACTTCAATCTAATAGACAAACACAACATCTAATGCAACAAAATCAACAGAGAGTGGTTCTGGACCACTATCTACATGAAGCACTTGTAAAGCAGAGTAGAATAATTTTCCAAAATTCAGTTAGAGATTGATGATAAGAACTTCAGGATCTAATGATCTTCAGAGTTATAGTCAATTATTATTGAGGTCATCTCTGCTTAGGTTGCAAAGCTTAGTCAAGGTTGAATTTTCAAGAACAGACCTCTGACATTGAATAAACAGCAACACTAGATACAGTTTTGAAAATAATGCTCAAATAAGGAGACAAGAAAAGAGTGCCACTAAAAAAAAAAAATTGGTATTCAAGGTGGTATCTGAGTCATAGCTGGTGGAAAACCAGCTTGCAGAACTAGATTTTGAGGACAAAGCTGAATCCTTGTGTTTCAAATGGAACTCTGTAAATGCTTCTGAGTCCAAATTTATACTAGAGTCTGGAAGCTGATCAAGCTAGTAGATGGTGAAATTCAGGGGCAAGGAACAGGCCATGCCTGTCAAACAGTCTCCTTCATCAACTTGGAATTGACCTTTTAGAAAAACTATCAGATTAGCTGATCTAAACATTAATCACTTTTATCAGAGTATCTTTGATCTTTAGAGTGCACTCAATAATAAAAGCTTCCAACATGGCCATCTAGTTGAGTGATTTTCCAGTGAAAACCTTTCATATTTGATATCTACTACTACAGATCATACCTTATGACAAGTGCAAAGATAAAAATCAGTTCATTGGTTTTAGCTCTACTGTCTTAAGGTCCACAGAGGAAATAGTAAAAAATTACCTAGATAAGAACTAAGAGTCTATTAATTGACCTAGGTAACTTGTGCCCCTCTGCTCTATCCATGGTAGTGCCTGCTGTTATAATTTCTTTTCCTCCATCCTTCTCTATTTTATCTATGACCATCTACTAATTAAACATATCCTTCCTCCTGCTTTCCCTAAAATCCTGACGACCTCTATTAGAGCATTTATTATATTTTAGAATACTAATAATTAATGTCTCAGTGTCTCTAGAATAGAGCTCTTTGGAAGAAGAAACTTGGTCTTAGTTTTTGCTTTCTTAGGACCCAACATTGTACTTGACACAGTAAAGTTTGTTAAACTAATGAATGACTGAACAAATAAATATTCTTTTTGGCTTCTACTTTTCTAAAGGAGCATATTACACCATTGAATTAAAACATAGACTCTGAACTTTTGCTTTCCTTGTGCATTTCATTGCCTTTTAATACATTTCTTTACTCATTGTGTCCCTTCTTATCGCCAAAGATTCCTAAGGAAATTCTATTGTTGGAGGATAGCCACTGACATTATTCTTCCTCAAAGCAAGAAAGTTCTTTAAATCTGCAGGAATTTTACTCTGTACCTTTGATGTGAAAATTGTATCATCTATTTCTGGAGAAGCTTGCTATGTTATGTAAGAATATAAAGAAAGAAACGAACAGAGGCTACCAGTCTCAAATTTTGCAATCTGCAGATTTCGGCTTCAAAGCAAGAACAACAGATTAAGTTCTCAAGTCTTGAATTTTACTTGGAAGGATAACAACATTCAGAACTATTCACATCTGAGGGCTCAGATTTGGAAATGGCAAAGCTGTAAGCACATGCACAGAACTCAGTCTGGGCCCGGCGTCTGTGCTCATGCAGTGCACCCCACAAGGGGTGAGGAGCACTCCACCTCTATCTGCTGCTTGAAAGATGCCACTCTGAAATGTGTTGCTGCAGATAGCACGTGTATAAGAACTCTCATTAAAAACCCTGCAATGCTTTGTTATGTGGGCCCATTAGCACTCTGATAATCGTAATGCTGGTCTTCCGCATAGGGTCATAGCTCAGAATGTCCACCCTTTCCCCGAATGGGGGCTATCTGCACATCTGTTTCTTTTCCTAGAACCACACAGCTATGCTGGTCTTCATCTTCTGTATTCCTTTTTCCTGCTGTGAACCTAAGTGTGAGCAAAGTTATATAAAGTAATATTAGCAGGTGAGAAGTCATGCCATCTTCTCTCAGGAATTATACCGTTTTGCAAACTGAAAGGTTAAGAGTTGGAAAACCAGTCATCCCAAGTGACATCTTATATAAAAGACACATCTAATTTTATCATGTTAAATGTTTATGCAGATCGTTAAATCTGGGATTTTTTTTTCTACAGAACAAATACATTAGTACCGAACCCCTGCCAACTAAGTTTTTAAAAATTTATATATATTCCATATACTATCCATATTTCTGATATATGTGTTATGTGTGTACATATATATATGTATATATATGCATATTTATATTTAAATATGGAGATGCTTTTCTTTTCCTTGGCAAAATATCTTACTCTGCAAGCCACATTATTTCTGCCTTAAGAAGGAAAAGTTGGGGTTAATTATTGGCCTAAAATCAATCATGAACAGCTTATATTTACTTTTTTTCATGACCTTAAATATCCCAGAAAAATAAATCAGTTTAGGAAAGTGTGAGGAAATAAGGTAATTTTTAAAAATCATATTTTTGTGGTTTAGCATTCTTAATGTACCTAATTCATCCTTCAAAAAGCTCTTTGGAGTAGATAGATAAGCCGCAGGTGTGATTACATACCCATTTCCAAACTAGAAAAAACTGTGCCCCGGGCTGGGAAACATACCGGGAGGTTAGAGAAATCACGATGGCAGCAGTTGTCTGGGCAGCTTGAATGAAAAATCAATGTTTCTTTATTCACGAGGCTGAGCCTTTAGCTAAAGCGGTTGTTTTCAAATGCTAGTCAACTGATCACCAGTCATATTCTGAGAATCTTCTAATAATCAGATTCCTATAGCTAATCGCCAAGAGGTTTTAATTCAGAACACCATCTGTAGGACCTAAAGATTTTTTTATGTTTTTTAAACTTTCCAAATTATTATAATGGAAAGCTAGATATAGCAACTATATGCAGAAACTTACTTTGTTCTGTTCATGAAACTTTGCCAAGGACACTATAAACTGTCAAATATGTATTAGATAGATGATAAATGATAGATAGATGATAGATAGATGATAGATGATACATAGATATAGATAACTCAATTCTAACAAGAAACAGATGAGGAGGTTAGTTCCAAGAAGGTTTCATTGAACAGGAAAACAACAAGCAATGGTTTTGTTAGATAAGGGGACTGAATCAACCCCTGATAATCTCCACTAATTCAAAGACTCATGCAATCTAAGTAAACACATGTTCTTCTTGTGCAAAACAACCTCACAGAACTAGCTCCTGCCAACTGGCCTCTTCTTCCCAACTTCTTACTAAGGTTTCCACCCCTCAGCTCTTCATGTATGGGATTATGGAGCTGGCATGCTCATGCAGTCTACCGTTTCACTTCAGAACAATCCACTTTAGAAAAATATCAACAATTAAAGAAACAATCAGAAAAATATGGAAGACTTTGCTCAGAATGTGACTGTTCAATACATGCCTGAAAACTATTGTATATATTCTGATTATGTGTATTTTGCCCATAAGATAAAATGTTTCTAGGACCTCAATAATTCTTTGTCTGTTACATCTATTGTTTCTGAGAAATGTGTTTAAAATCTTCCATTATGGATATCTGTCCAGTTTTTATCATTATGACCTCAATGTACCTCCTCTATATCTTCAGGATAAGTTGTTCAATGCCTCTAGATTCAGGAATATTATGCTTTCCTGGTGATTTGATTCATTTATGGTTATATAACATGTTTCTTTATCTCTGGAATTTTTTTCCTTAACATCTATCTTAGTTGGTTTTAGTATTTCTTAGTAATTATCTAAGATGTTTTGTTTATTCCTTTACTTTTGATCTCTGTTTTGTCATTGAAAATGAATGCTTTATAAATGATGTGTGGCTGAATTTATTAAAACATAATTTTCACAATCATTGTCTCTTTTTTTAAAGAGAGAGGGACAGTGAGAGAGAGAGAGAGAAAGAGAGAGAGAGAGAATCAATTTATTTAGCTTTTCTTGTGGTTTTCATTGCTCTGAGACTCCACTGCGTACGTGGTGCTGGGGTTCAATCCCACGTCCTTGTGCATGCCAGGCAAGTGCTGTAACTGCTGAGCCTCTAGTGGCTCCAGCCCCTCATTGTCTTTTTTTTTTTTTTTTTTTTTTTTTTTTTTTTTTTTTTTTTTTTTTTTTTTTTTACAATTTTTTATTTAGTTTTTCATGTGGCTTCCATTGCTTCAAGATTTTGTTGTGTACGTGGTACTGGGGTTTGAACTCGTGTACTCCCACATGCTGGGTAAGTGCCATAACCACCAAACCACAGCTTTAGTCCCCTCTCATTGTCTTTTAACTGGTAGTTTTAATTTATTTGTGTTTATTATAGTTGCTGATATATTTATTTCATCATGTTTTGTGCCATTTATTTTCTTTGATTTTTTTCTCTTTCCTACCTTTTACTAAACTGATTGAATTTTCTTTGTCATTATTTCTCCCTGCACAAACTTTTAAATCCAATTTCTATTCTTTTAGTGATTATGTGTATATTTAAGAAGGTCTAAAATGAATTACTTTCTCTTCTTATGTCCTAACTGATATTTTTTAGGAAGAAAGTCAAGTATCTCCCCAGAAAAACAAATTGAGCAGATTGTCAAATATCCTGATAACTAAAATTTACAATATGCTGCATCATCAGAAGCCTGCTTTATGAGGAAGCCAATCACACGCCTTTGTTCTGCAGTGGTGAAGGGGACAGTGCAAGATGCCTTAGGGAACTTGTGAGGCAGGGCAGGAAGGCACAGGGCTCAGAGTTGCAGCGAGTGCTGAGGTGCTCTCTGAAGACCGTAGCTATGACACTCCAAATCCTTTAGTTATGTGTTCCTCTCTTGCCCATCTGTCAACCAGGTGTAAATTGAGGAGGCACAAAAGAGTCTGCACAGACGTTCTGTCCATTCCATCAGATCGGCAGGGTGTGATGCGGCTCCCACCTGAGCAGATTCAGCAGCTGAGCTGCTGTTTCTGTGAAGATGGGCACAGTCTGCTGTTGGGAAGCTGGGCTACTCTTCACCAGTCTCAGGTAGACTCTCCTTCTCTCTGGAATAACTACATTTGCAGTTCTTTCCAAATTCCTGCTATGTTCAAGTCTTCCGTCTCCTAACTCTCCTGTAGCTCATTTACTCTTGCTCAATTTTGTTTTTGGCTGTTCTTGCCTTGCAGATGGGCCTGTCTGTCTGTCCAGTCTCAAGGACACGAGTTTGTTATTGTATCTGCTGTTTCCACAGCAACAAATTCTGAACAGAGCCAAGATGCTCTCTGGCCAGGTGCTCTGTTCCCCGTGGATCACTGACCTCTGGGAGGGATTCTACTCAGCTCTGGCAGCTGACAGCTCCGGGAGTTCAAGGCAGTAATGAAGAAAGAAGTGAGAGTCAGGGATGTGGGGAAGGTTCAGGGTCATTATACATACCTATTCAATGTTTTTTTCATTAGGCCTCCAATTTAAGAAAACAGAATCTGATGAAACTGGCATACGCAAGATAAGGCATGCATTGATTCATAGCCTGAAAAGTCCCAAAGAGAAACCTTTTCAAGTGATAGCTAATGTAATGGCTTAAAGTATGTGACAAACACTCAGCTTTCTTCATTTTTTTCTAGCTCCTATTCTTCCACATTGTTTGATTTTTGGCAGTACCTCGTCTTGCAGTCCTGAGAAGGCTGCCAACAGCTCCCTGAGCTATGCCTTCATCATTTATATCTGCAATGGAAAAAAAGATTATCCTTGACTCAGCATTCTAAGGAAGAGCCCTGGGGTAGTTGAGGTCATCCGTCCAGCACTGACAATCACTCTGAGCTAGGGGAAGGAATGATCCTATTGGCGTAATCCTCCAAGTTGTCTCCCTGCAACAGAAGCAGAGTTAACTTCCTTGGAATTCCATGGACTCCCAATTCAGTCTTGATAGTCAATGGATGCAGGATAAGAAAAAGCTGGTGCTGGCATAGGTAGCAAAATATCCACTACACCCAAACATATTTGGTAGTGTCCTAACGATTGTGGAATCTACCAATCTGCCTCCTTTTCATTTCCAATTTTTTTTTTTATCTTACCTTGGCAGACCCCTTGGATTTCTCTGAAAAAGTTGTCAGCAATGAGTCCAGGTTACCAGTCAATGCTTCTTTCTGACCATCCATATACCTACTTCTTCAGAAAAAAAATCACATCAGAAATAGCATAGTATTTCATTATCTTTATGCACTTATCTCTTCTTGGAGGCAGGACTTTGATTTGAAAGTCCTAATGTGCATAAAAGGCACTGTCTGCCTTTTGTATATTGGAAGATTGCTTCTTTTTTGTTTGGAATATTTCTTAGTCTTAGGGACAATGCTTTAGTTACTCAATATATTATAGCAAAATGTTTTAAACTGAGTGGTTTATAAATAAAGAAATTTATTTCTCACATTTCTGGGGTAGTTAAGGTCAGGAAGATCAAGAAGACAGAAGACTTAATGTCTGATGAAAGTCAACTCTGGTTCATAGATGGCATTTTCTTACTGTGTCCTCATATTCCAGAAAGGAAGAGTGAGCTTCCTGGAACTTCTTTTATAAGGGCACAATTCCATTCACAAGGTCTCTGCATTAATGTCCTAATCACCTCCTAAAGGTCTAATTCTTAACACCATCACTCTGGGGAGGGGGGGAGAACTTCAACACTTGAATTTTAGGGAAACACAAACTTTCAGACCATATCAAACAACTTACTGGCATAAACTCCAGCATGCTAGGAGGACGCAGGTTTGAACCCCAGCATCACTTATGTAATGAATTAAGTGTTGGAGCAACAAAAGCCACGTGAAAAACTAAATTAAAAAAATCTCTCTTAAAAAAACAAACTCAGGCATGCTTAATAATATATATTGAAATAGAATGGTATCTGCCAGATAAGCTAATAGTTTGTGCTTCCCATGTGGATATTCATAATTTCCTAGAATATAGACTACTTCTGGAAATAAAAATACCTGGCTTACTCCTGTATAATTCTTGCTTTTTTTTTTAAGAACTGCAAACTTAGCACACACAAAGTAGGTCCATCTTGTTAAGAGTGGCATCAGATAATATTTAGCTACCTTCCCTTTCAAAATGCTGTCACTAGAGCAACATTCTGGCCAGTGACTAGCCTACTTTCACACAGCACACAGGCAGACACACCAGAAACTTTCTTGTAGAAAACTGTCTCCAGGTAGATGAAAGTCACATACCAGTATAGTGTGGGTCCAGAGGTAGTACAGGGTGGGTGCAAGGGGAGGGAAACTCCACAGCTTGGACAATGGTTACTAGACTAACCTGAGAGGGCTGTTCCTCTATTCAGTTCCAACATGTGTATCAAATCCTGTTGGAAAGGAAGCATGGAAACGTGAATGAAGAGAGATGATTGGGTTAAAATGCTGGCAATTTTTCCCTTCTTGAGTTAACCAACTCTCCAGTGCTTAGAATTTCCAGGCACTTGTGCATCTCAGCAGAGGCTGTGGGAGGTGAGCCCAGTGCTTTAAGTGCTTGTTGCACATTTGAGTCCTTCAGCAGCTCTGGTTCAGCCTCTCCTTTGTAAGTCCTGCCTCTGTGTCATCACGGTAGCAGCAGCTTCCTGCTGGAGAGTGCCCTGGTGACCTGGGGACTCATCAGCTCTCTGTCCTTGCTGTGTCTTTGATTGCCACTGAGACTTCATCTTGGCCCAATCTCAAAAGTGTTAGTTCTTTGGAAAGTCTTGGGCCAAAGTCTCAGCTGGAGAGGAAGTGTCCGGGAATGGTCTTTTGTCGCAGATAAGATTTAATGAGTCCAAAGGATGTGTGATTAAAGGAAGTCTTCAGGAAGTTGAGCTGAAGTGTTAGATGATTGCTTGAAAGGCATTTACCTAGTCATTGCACCAAAAAATTAAACACGTAAAAAAAACAAAGGACAACTGTTTGATGCAGTAATTATAAAGATAAACCCATTGGGTTTGAGCCTGGGGGAGAGAATGAAGGAATGGAGGAGAAAAAAAGTACAAGAGGGAATAAAAAAGAGTTATTCATGATTAATTTCTGCAGACCAGAATTTATCAACCAGCTCTAAGAAGATAATAATACAGTTCAAGTAGATACTTGATATTGTGATACCTGTGGCCAAAGATACTAAATTGAAAAAATAACAAACATTGCATCTTCTCTTATAAATTTGGGAGGGTATGCAATGAGAGGTGGGACTTAATCCTTGAGAAAATAAACTGCAAAAGAAGGATTAACCCCCTTACATAAACAAACCCATAATATCCTGTTCTAGGAATGTGATGACCCATGTAAGAACGTTAAGCAGTGTAATCGATGGAAATTTTTGCATGGGAGCATCACCAAAGCACCTGAGAACTGGAGATGATTTGACGCTTTTTTAAATCAGCTATGATGCTGCCAGCTACACATTGCCTTTAGAACCATGGTTCTAAAGGCAATGTGTAATAAGCAGAGGCTCAGTTTTCTCAATGTGTTGTCATTAGGCAGGTATAGATGAAAAGAGTGAACACAGTCAGGAAACCTGGGATCTGGGATTGGAGCTGCTACTTCGGCATCTGAGTCCCAGTGAAAGCTTCTTGTCCTGTTTGGAAAAACCCTGTTTTCTACCTGCCCCAAAAAAGGGGGCTTGAATGAGATATCCTTGAATAAATACTCTAGCTCTAAAATTTAATACCTCTCTAATACATGAAGCCACAATTAGTACTTGATGTTGCAGTTTTATTTAGTTAGATTAGCTAGTCAGATTATCTGGATAAAAACCAATTCTTATTAAGCCCACCAAATGGCTAAACACTCCAGTTAGACATGTTATACACTTACTAAGAAAAATGTGAAATTATTGGAATTCTTTAAGAAAGTTTTGTAATTGGGTCTTAGTTTGGGCTATTTGAACAAGAATCCCATAAATCAAGTGGTTTCAAAAGCAAAAAACTATTAGTCAGAGTTCTGTAAGCTGGAAAGTCCAATACTAAGGTGCTGGCAGATGCAGTGTTGGGTAAGCCCCTGTGTCGTGGTTCACAAATGACTTCTCATTGCATCCTCTTATCAGAGAGCAGAGAGAAAAGATGAACTCATCCAATTCACGAGGGGTCCAATCCCATGACCTAATTACCTCCCAAATGCCCTGCCTCTTAATACTATAATATTAGAGTTTGAATTTAGGAGTGACGTAAACATTTATTCTATATCAGAATTACATTTTAGATGAAGAAATTAAGGCTAAGGTACTGGCCTGAGGTCACAGTACCATTATAATGGAAAGCTTGGGATTAATCTCAGGAATTGTGTTAAACGTGGTATCCTTTTCCATAATCTAGCTATCTAAAATGTCTTTAAAATGGGACATAAGGCCATTATAAAATGTAATGACTCTCCATCCCCAACCCTTCCCCCATGTTCAAGCTAACAGAGGTCAAGAATCTTGCTTATGCATTCTAGGCAGAAGTTGCTTTCAACTTAAAGTGTGTTGAGGGGTAGAGTCTACATATTCCCACCATTGTTTTAATATACAAATACCGACACTTGAAATCCCATTCAAAAAATTCAACAATTTCTTCAGCTGTGAATATATTCTGTTGCTTAGAAATGCTGTTTTTCTTCTCTTACTGATTAACTGGTTGAAATTAATGAGTTCACACAGTAGCCAGAAAACATATTATGATGAAATAAACTGGCATCTGGAGTTTGATTCTACTTTTGACTTTAACCAAACTTTTATTTGAAAAACTCATCTTTTGAAGAAACCCTAAAGTTACAAGTTGCCTTTTGAAAACTATCCAGTTGCCTTTCAGTAAATCTCAGTTGTCACATAACGTGGGAGGGGTGTGAAGAACAAAAAGGGTTTATTATAAGGAAGACCTTCACTGGCTTCAGGCAGGGCCTCAGTAGATGCACCATGTGTGACTGCCAGTTAGGGAAAATTATTCCAATTCACCAGTAGGTTTGCTTTCATTCATTATCTGCCTCTGCACCCTCCCCCAAAGATGAAAACAACAAGTATACAAACCTTTAAAAATTATACGGAAGAGGGGCAAGAGCGGGGCTCAGTGGTATCACACTTGCCTGGCATGCATGAGGACTTGGATTTGAACCCCAGCACCACATGCACAGCAAAGTTTTGGGGCAACAAAATCCACATGAAAAACTAAATAAAATCAATTCTCTCTTCCTCTCTCTCTCTCTCTCTTCCCATCTCTCTGTCTTAAAAAAATTATATGGAAGAAATGTGTACAATGCAGAAAAATAATTCTGCCCTCCAGGAAAGAAAGACAAATTGGGAAAAACAAAATATGATGAATTTCCACTTTGTTTTGCATCTTTATGATAACTGAAATAAAGCCTTTGCTGGATGATGCAAAGTAAAAAGCAAAACCAAAAAATAAACCTTATTATTGAAATAACGTGCCTCCCATATTAAAAAGTAACTACGTGCCTCCCATATTAAAAAGTAACTGCATTAGAAATATTCTTAATTCCTTGGGCAAGAGATATTTTTTAATCTAATAGAAAATATCACTTTAATCATATAACTCAGAGGCACCTGCACGTGGGTTAAAATTAAACAGAGAAGCACCCTGAGAGGAAGTATGGCATCTGTTGCTACAGTAGTTGGAGACAGGCTTTGTACCAGTAGCCCCGTTCTTGGCACCTACACCATGAGCTGCAAAGCTGCCCACACAAGAGACCTATTCCTAGCTGGAGTCCTTGACTGAGGAATTCAATGATCATCTGGAGCCTGGGCTGCGGGGAAGCATAAGTAGGTTGTATAGACCGGCACACTGAGAAGATGGCATCACATTCGTCCCTGTGAATCTCCAGTTTTACTCTCCATGATTTCAGTTACCCATGGTGAACTGTGGTCTGAAAATACTATATTAATGATTGTCTTGACTTTTTCAAAAGATAGAGATCACATTTAAATAATTGTTACTGTATATTGTTATAATTGTATTTTATTGAAGTTATTCTTAATGTCATTGCACATAATTTATGGATTAAACTGTATTGTACATATGGATGAGAAAAAATAAAGTTTGTGTAGGGTTCAGTATTGTATTGATCAACTTTCTTTGCTATAACAAAATATCTGAGATAATTAACTTATAATTTACAATAAAAAAAGATTCATTTTATATCTCAGTTTTGGAAGTTCCAGTCCAAGATCAGATAGACCTTTGAACTTGTGGAGATCTTATGGGTGGCACAGATCACTTGGTGGAATGAACTGCTCACTTCATGATCAGGAAGCAAATGGGAGAGAATGCCTTAAGGTCATGCTCCCAGTGACCTGAGGACTTCCCATAAGGCCCCACCTCCTAAAGTCCACCACCCCAAAACCACCACCTGGAGGCCAAGTCTAGCACATGGGCTTTGGCAGACATTCAACATCCAGACCGCAGCAAGTGCCACGTGTGCTTTCAGGCATCCAGGAGAAGCAATGTACTTTTAACTAGGGTAGGTCCTGGCATAACTCAGATGAGTTTTCAGTTTTCTTTTGATAGCAACTTGCTGTTAACAGGAGAGACTGAACCTCAGTAGTAACAGTGGGACCAACATTACAAAAGGGAAAAGTTAGGAAAAGGATACATTTTTTAAAAATAAATATTATTTTTAGTTGACACATAAAATTGAACATGCTTATGAAGTATTAATTAATGTTTTGATACATGCAGACATTATATAATCTTCAATTCAGCATTAGCATATCTGTCACTTTCAATTTACATCATTTCTTTGTAGTGAAAACATTCAAAATCCATATATTTATGTACATATATACATATGGGTTTGGGTGATCTGGGGGTGATTCTGGATTAGGATCAGGGGCATATCATATTGTTACTATATATGCATTTGTAATTGTACTACAACACAATTCCTCAATTAAAAAAAAAAAGAATTAGCAACCTGGTGGGGGGGGGGGAGAATCCTCTCTTCTAGCTATTTTGAAATACACAATACCTTTTCCTTAGTTATGGTACCCTACCATGCAGCAGATCATCAGGACTTACTCCTCTTAGGTAACTTGACTTTTTTCCTATTGTCCAGTCCCTTCCCAACCCCCTCTCCTCTTCAGCCTCCAGTAACCACTACTCTATTCTGTATTTCTTTCTTTTTTTTTTAAAGAGAGAAAGACAGTGAGAGAGAGAGAGACAGATAATCAATTTTATTGAGTTTTTCACATTTCACATTTCATTGCTCTGACACTTAGTTGAATACGTGGGTGCTGGGGTTTGAACCTGTGT
>PVKS010010843.1:20959-58804 GCA_004027875.1 Aplodontia rufa
CATGATCTTTGCCTTCTTACCTCTCTTCTCATGTTTTTTTTAAATTTTTACTACTTTTCTATTGGTGCATTATAGTTATTTTCTCGTGATTTTAAAGCATATTTTTCCACTAAATAAGTTTATAAAGAAGTCCACTAAATAAGTTTATAAAGAAGGAATATTGATTTATTTGAACCAACCTTTCAACATCTTTTGGGGGGGAACATGGTGTGCATATTCTATGCTGCATGCCCACTCAGAGTTATTTTTCTCTCTTTCTTTGCATAGGTATGTACCTTTGTGTGATTATATTTTAACCAAGAGGTTGTCCTCAGAGGTAGTAAGTTCCCCATCAATCAAAGTATTCAAGTATAAACAAGTTGTCTACTTGGTGGTAATGATGTTTCAGAGGGAAATATTTTAGCAATTATTAGCCCCTCACATATGTCCAAGTTCTATTTAGTCTTTATTGTGTATTAAGCACAATGTTATATTATGGAGGTGTTGAATATTTAAATTGACACATAAGAATTCCAATTTTCTAGGGTATGATTTTGCCTTTGCCCTTGTCTCACCTTTAATTCTAAAAAGTTACATAACAAATATTCAATGAAATGTGACATAAACATTTAAATATATGAAATAAATATTTAAACACAAACTTATTCAATCAAAATGTTATTAGATCTAATATATATCATATATTGATCTACCTATAATGGAATTCCTTCCTCAATTTTTCCTATTAATAGTTGCATGCAATCATTTTCTTTACTTCATTAAATGTGTTAAATAGCTTTACAAAATTAAGTAATTATTAGATATATATTAGGTGTATACATATTAGGTAGGTAGATAGTATGGTCAGTATTTAACTTGTCAAGTCACATAATACACTTAGGTTAAAAAGTTCCTGATTTACAACATAATTTATACTATATATAAATCCATATTTCACATAGTTTTTTATCATTTTTATTATTTTTGGAGCAGGGATCAGCCTGCATATGAGATCTCATTAGTTTATACATCTCTGTAATGCCAATTCTGCTTTCCCAAGCCTGAATTATCAGTGCTATTTTCAACCCCCAATTGTCCATTTATAATAGTCAGTTTAGTTACAACTAGATAGCATAACACGAAAATAGATCTCCCTGGGCTCCAGCTACCTGCACTATGTCCCAATAGTGCAGGGGTAGGGGGAAACAGAACAGGTGGATCTGTGCTGTTGGGCTCTGCAGAGCAGTTATCGTCCCCGGCCTCCCTCTGGCAGGTGAAGCTGAGCAGGACCTACAGCCAACTCAGGCACACGGGCCCTGTGTTCAGAAGTGACCCACGAATGGCACCATGCCCTGCTGTCAGCCTCCTGAAATTCTTCATCATTATACCTTTGAACTTGTGATTTCTCAACTGCTGATGTGAAGGGACTTGCCTTTGAAAAAGAATGAGAGGAAATGGTTTGGAGATTTTGAGAAGAGATGAAATTATGTTTTCAGAGTTTTGGGGTGGGGTGGGATGGGAGGCAGTGGAACGGAATGGGTGAAGAGTAGGGTGCTCTGGCAATGTTGAGGCTTGCTTGGGATTTTCAATTGCAAATTTGTCATAATGTTTGTGAATTTTTCTCTAGCCATTTTCATCCACAAAGGTTTAAGTGGGGAGCAGCTGAAAAGTTATATTTGAGCAGGCTGAAATCTTCCTAAGCAAATATAATAAAAATAATAATAAAGAGCGCAGGAGAGGGTGTGAATCTAAGCTGGGCCAGAAGGAGAGTGACTTGATCTCAGAAGGGAGCCAAGGCTGAGTCCAGATGGGTTGGAAGACTTGCTCCCACTGGTGAACAAGAAAAAGGCAGAAACAGGAGAGTTTGGCGAGGAGGGATGGGGCCAAAGGCACAGTTCCTGGTAGCTACAAGGCCTGAGATTTCAGCCTGGGAATGCTGGGGAGCTGGGGTGGAGCAGAGAAATAAGATGCATGTTAAGAGGTCCAGGCACAGAGCCCCAGGTGCTGAGGAGTGCATTTTTGTGAAGTTCTTCTAAAGTAGTGACTGACTTTGGGGGAGAGAAAGGAGGCAAATGAGTCTTGAGGGAGCAGTGGGTGTCCTTGCCTGATTCTGAGCACTTCAAAGGGGCTGGCTGTCTGGAGCTCTAATACCACCCACAGGGAGTTAGAAATCCTCTTCATGCTGAGAAGCAAATGGGTACAGTGCGATTTG
Source organism: Aplodontia rufa (assembly GCA_004027875.1). Lineage (NCBI taxonomy): Eukaryota > Metazoa > Chordata > Mammalia > Rodentia > Aplodontiidae > Aplodontia > Aplodontia rufa. Next base: position 23,151 of record PVKS010010843.1, read on the forward strand.
GGGGTAAGTGACCTTCTTTTCAAAGAGTAAGAAGTAAATGAAGAGGAAGCAAAAATAAAGTCGCTTAGAATGTCTTCACTTAGGCATGCATATCAATTCTCTCAGAGACAGACCTGTCACAGGTTTTGGAGTCGGGAGACTTCATACATCAGGTTAGCTTTGCCAGTCTTATTTTCTTTGTCTCCATGTGGTCTGTAGAGTCTCATATCAGCTCCTCAAAAGGCCCACCAAGGATCATCACCAAGATTGCACTATACCTGATGGCTTTGATCTGGTCAGGTCACCATAGAAGAAACTTGGAAGAGAAAAATAGTTACATTCTTTGTTCAGTCAGAAAATAAACATCTCTTGAGAATCTCCTGTGCCTGAAGCAGGGTGCCAAGCTGGGGGGAGCTTTAGAAAGGAAGAGTGCTGGCCCTGCCCTAAGGACTTCATAGACTCTAGACAGCCCAATGGTGTCAGCACAATTGGAAGCACTGTTATCTTCCCACAATCAAAGAAGGAGAGGAAGGGAACAGCATTTAACTGTTGGAATTTTCTCATTTCCAGCCTCTAACTGATAACATGTGTATCTCAGGGGGTTGAATTAGAAAAGCCAAATTCCATCCCTGCGGGGGGTGGATTGGGGTGGTGAGATTTTGGGCTTCATCTGAATCTCAAAGCAGGAGAAAAAGCCACATACCCTGGAATCCGGTCAAATTGAACTTCAGTTGGGAGCCTCAGGGGTGTCTGAAGCAGCCACAGTCTTTAGGCATAAGACAACTCTCCAAGTTTCAGAAGCAGCTGAAGGAGGATGTCTGGGGAGTCTCTGAGTGGACCCCTTAGAGAACTGTTTCTTCTTCTTTTTTTTTTTTTATTAGTTGAATGGAATTACAATTGAGGGGGAATCATTATCAAACAATCAAGAACCAATGTATATTTATATAGTTAGCCAAGGCTGATATCATGTCATGGTTTCCCCACATGGGTTCCCCATGGTTCTGTTTCCCCCAAAAGAACCCTTGTGTTAAATGGACTTCTCATGGAGGTCAGAGATTTCCTTCTGAGTTGATTCCCCCATATTCTCTCCCTCCAGTCTCCTAGATATCCTTCCTAATCTCTCCTCCCTTCCTGCCCCCCTCCCTAAGTCTCCAGGTATCCTAGGCAAGATTCCCCCTATTTGTGTAAAAATTCATACATGTTGAGGTATTATTAGCTTAGCCATCTATAGAGAATTGCTTCTTGCTTCTTTTTTTTAAAGACAGAAGGACAGTGAGAGAGAGACAATCAATTTTTATTAAGCTATTCACATGGCTTTCGTTGCTCTGACACTTAGTTGTGTAAGGGGGTGCTGGGTTTGAACCCATGTACTCGCGTATGCCAGGCAAGCGCCATAACCACCGAGTCACAGTGCCAGCCCCCACTTCTTGCTTCTTAACAAGCACTACCATTTCCTACCTCATGAAGAAGTTTCTTTTTTTTTCTTTTTTTTTTTTTTAATTTATACTGTGTCGTGGCCTCCCAAGGCTGTGCCTGCATGTCTTTCTTTTACTGTCTGTCTACAGGACTGGTTTTGACTCCGAAATATTAAAGAAGAATATAAATCCTGTGCTATTGAGACCAGATTCTCTGCTCCTGCTGGTGAATGGAGTCTGGGCCGCTACAGATTCCAGCAGCCAAAACAGCCCGCTTCTAGTGTTTGCAGCGATTCCCAGTTAAAACTGGGAATTTGGGCTGACTGCAGGTGTCTGCAGCCGAAAGTGTTAGCAGCTCTCCAGCTAAAAGCTGGGTGTTGCAGCTCTTGGTGCGGTGAAAATTCATCCCGGGAATTCGGCGCCAATCTTCTGGGTTCTTGTCTCATGAATTCGAAGAATAAAATCCACGGACAACCACGGAAGGAGGAGTAAAAGCAGTAGGATTTATTTAGGAAGAAGAGCAGAGACTCCGCAAAGCGGAGGGGTACCTGGAAGCAGGACACCGTCTAATGGAGGTTAGGCCAGAGGTTATCTTGATTTGGGGTATGAGCATAATTAACATTCTTGCAAAGCAGGCATTGAGAAATGCATCAACTCCATTGGTTAAAATCTATGTAAAACAGGCATTGAAACTGGTCAAGAGCACCATTGGTTAAAACAAAAGGTGGCAAATACTTCCTAGTACCACCTGTGACCACCCCCATCTCTTAGTCCAGGCTTGGGACTTTTTGCATTTGAAGGCCCTGGGCCTGCCCTGTCAATCACTCTCTGCCTCTACCAGCTAGCTCTTGGATAGGGGCCCTCTGTCCTGACTACCTAGCCATTTCACTGTCTCTCCTAATCTGTCTCAAAGGGACCTTAGAAATGATGGTGTTCAATTAATTGACTTACTAAAATAGAACAACTGGCTAGTGGCCAAGACATATTTAAGAATAGAAAACTTCATATAAAAAGAACCCAGGAATAACCTTCACTACACTTCTAGTGGGAATGCTCTTGTGTGAACAACCCTTTCACTAAAAATTAAATAAATATATTTCGAACTATTTAGGAAGCCTGGTGGTTCACAGAAAATGGTAATTTCCCTTTAACAGATATTTGAAGATATTTCCTGTTCATATTATTACTTTTAATTTTAGCCAATGTCATTGTTTCACAACAAAACGAAAAAAAAATCAACAAAAAACAGCCCAAAGCAAAATTAATTTTGGGAACAAGCACAAAAAAAAAAAAAAAAAAAAAAAACCCAAAAAAAACCCCCACCAAGGTTGTTTTGAGTTTTCGGTGGGCTCTTTAATGCTTTTATCAATTTAAATAAAAGTTCTACACCTTCCTTCAGATGACATGTACAAGGTCATTGCTTCTGGATGAGTCATCACACTGTCACTGGAAAATGACTTTAGGAATAAACCGTAGGAAGCTTTGAAAGAGCCTTGTTTCTCACTATGACGGTTATGCAACTGGAAAGAATAGCTTTGAATCCAGAGACAGAAACAGCTTGAGCCAGGGAAATTCAGCAGCGGCAAAGAACATTCACCTCCAAAAAATGAACACGTTTATCTCATTTAACTTGTAGTTTTGGTTTGCGATTATTTATTTGTTTCCTGGTAAATGAATTTGCCAAAATAATCTTAATTGATATGAATATGCTTCCAGCTGCCAGGATGTTGGCAGTTTGGTGAATTGCTGCTCTAACAGGGCAGATGTCATGTTTAAACGCAAACCCCTGCAGTTCTTGGCTTTAGAAGTATGAGTTTATTATTTCAGACTAAAAGTTCATTCCAGACAACGGGTATTCAGGGGAAGTAGGTTAGTTTGTAACTCAATGTATCTCTGGGTAATTTATTTGTTATTTTGTTTGGGGATAGTCAGTACTAGAATCTATACACATCAGATTTTCATTGGTACAGTTAGCATTCCTAGGAAGTGGAAAAGAACAGGCTGCTTCAGCATAAGAACAATGGAGAACACGTTTTTTTCTCCTTACACAATGTATTAAGAATTTTTTTTGCTGCTTTTCCTTAATTTTTCAATCAATTTCTTAAATGATGAATCCAAATGAAATTCTGAGTTTTCCCTTAGTATTTGATGTTTGTAATAGACTCATATGTTATTGCTGTTATGTAATAATTACTTTAATTCCACTAGGCTGTAATGAGCAATACTACTATGGTTTGGGTATGGAGTGAGAGTATCGCTCAGGGTTTCATGTGTTGTGAGTTTGGTCCTAGTGTGGTGGTAACTGAGAGGTGATGGGACCTTTCAGAGGTAGGACCTAGTAGAAGATCCTTAAGGTACTTGGAACACTGCCCATAGAAGGGCTCTCATTGGACCCCTCAGCAATCCTGAGGGCAGGCTGTCACAAGAATGAGACCAACCTGTCAATCACTCTCTGGCTTACTGTTTTGAAAGATGATCTCCTCCTCTCACAGACTCTCTGGCAGCTTATGGCTCCATTTGCTAGTCCTCACCAGAGGTCAAACCAAAGGGGTCACTTAATCCTGGCATTTTAGCCTCCAAAATGGTAAATTAAATAAAATTTCTTGCTTAAGAAAGTTAATTTGCTTCAGGAATTTTGTTATAGTAACGAAAAATAAACTAAGACAAGTGTGAAAGCTTTCTTACATTCATTATGAACTTATTTGTTGCATCAATGTCATAATGGACCTAAGGAGGATCTTGTCATCACCATTTCACTGCTGAGTAAATGAAAGCTCAGGGGTCACATGATTTAATCTATATCCTATAATTAGTTTGTGCCCCTCAGAATTAATCTTTGTAAAATTTTGATGATTCAGGCAATTATATGGGTATTTGGGGTTGTATCTACAGGGATCTATTTATTTAGAATAAATGAGCTGAGTTAGTCTTATTCCATATTTTATTTTTTAAATTTATTTTTATTAATGCATTATAGTTTTACATAATGTTGAGATTAGTTGTCACATATTCCTAGATGCACACAATTCAGCAATACAATTTGTTCAATATCCCCCCTCCCACATCCCTCTACCTCCCTCCTCCCATCCCCTGATCCCTTGCCTTTCTTCTGGGTCCTATATTATTCTTTTAAAAAACCCAGATATAGTGACATAATTCTTATACCTATGAAGAACTTTTTTTTATATATATGGCTATAGTATATACAGTGACATTTATAACTGCTTGAAATGTACCTTGCTTTATCTTAGAGCCAACATCAACCCTTCTCCTCCCTTCCTATCATCCCTTGTTATTCTTCAAAATATTTGACAATGGGATTAAACATTTACATTTTTGTACAGGTATGTACTACAGCTTGTTCAAATATCTTATGAAATTTATTACAACTGTATCTCACAAATATTAACATTTTGCATTTTTGTTCTATGGATCTAAAACATGAGTTTCTCTACTTTACTCCTGAGCCTGGGTTTAGGTCTAGCCTCCACATTCAGACATTCAGCCCTTGACTCTGTTTGACTAACTTCACTCAGCATGATTTCTTCCAATGCCATCCATTTACCTTCAATAGATGCAATATCATTATTTCTAATAGCTGACTAGAACTCCATTGTATGTGTGCGTGTGTGTGTGTGTGTGTGTATATACATATATATATATGTATATATATGTATACATATATATATATGCCAGAGCTTTTGGATCCATTCATCCAGTGAGGGGCATCTGTGTTGGTTCTATAATTTAGCTATTGTAAATTGAGCTGCTATGAACATGGATATTGCTGTGTCACTGTAATGTGCTGATTCTAACTCCACTGGGAAAATACCCAGAAGAGGGATAGCTGGATCGATCATATGGTGGATTCAACCCTAATTTTTTTTCAGAGCTGAGGACTGAACTCAGGGCCTTGCACGTGCTAGGCAAGTGCTCTGCCACTGAGCTAAATCCCCAACCCCACAATCCTAATTTTTTGAGGAGTCACCATACTGCTTTCCAGAGAGGCTGGACATTCCACCAACAACAGTGTGCTAGTGTTCCTATCTCCCCACAACCCCCCCTCCAGCTTTTGTTATTATTTGTCTTCTTCATCTTTGCCAGTTTAACTGGAGTGAGGTGAAATCTTAAGTTGGTTTTGATTTACATTTCTCTGATTGATAGTGATTTAGAACACTTTCTCATGTATTCACTAGCTTGCTCAGTGTCCTCTGTTGAGAAGTTTCTGGTTAGCTCTCTGGCCCATTTATTGATTGGATTGTTTGTGTTTTTGTTATTGAGTTTTTTGAGTTCTATATAAATTTTGGATATTAGTCCCCTGTCAGAGGGATCACAGGCCATGATTCTTTCCCATTTGTAGGTTGTCTCTTGACTATTTTGACTATTTCCTTGGCTGTACAGAAACTTTTTAGTTTAATGGCATCCCAGTCATTGATTTTAGACTGTAATTCTTTCACTTTAGGATTCTTGTTTAGGAAGTCATTACCAACTCCTATGTGCTGGAGTGTTGGTCCTAATTTTTCTTCTAGCAGATGTATGGTAGCTGGCTTAATTCCTAATTCCTTGATCCACTTAGAATTGCTTTTTGTGCACAGTGAGAGATAAGGATCTAATTTCAATTTTATGCAAGTGCTGTGCAGTTTGTCCAGCACCATTTGTTGAATAGACTGTCTCTCCTCCATGTTATATTTTGACCCCCTTTGTCAAAGATCAGATGTTTAAAGATTTGGGGCTTTGTCTCAGAGTCTTCTATTCCATTGGTCTACATTCCTATTTTGATACTAATACCATGATGTTTTTAATACTACAGCCCAGTGGTATAGTTTTAGATCTAGTATTGCAAAAACCACCTGTTTCATCTTTTTTGCTTAGTAATGTTTTGGCTATTCTGGGTTTCTTATTGCTCCAAATGAATTTGAGAATTGCTTTTTCTATATCTGCAAAGAATGACATTGGAATCTTGATGGGTATTGCATTGAATCTGTACAGTGCTTTTGGCAGAATGACCATTTTAACTATATTAATTCTGCCTAACCAAGAGCATGGAACACCTTTCCATCTTCTCAGGTCTTCTGCAGTTTCTGTTTTCAGTGTTCAATAATTTTCATTGCAGAGGTCTTTTACTTCTCTTGTTAAATTAATTCCCAAGCATTTTATTCCTTTAGAGGATATTGTGAATGGGACGGATTTCCTAATTTCTTCTTCTTCCCTGTTATTGTTTCATATATAGGAAAGCTATTGATTTATGGGTTTGAGGTGAACCTCTCCTTGTTTGATTCTTCATTTTGAAGAGCTTCATATGGATCTTTGAATTGAGATTTTCTGAGGGGAAAGCAGGCAGTTCTCCAGGTAGTTTTTCCTTACAAGTCAAATGGTCAGATGTGCCACCAACTCTTTGATGACCACCTTCTTCCAGATGCTGTTTCTGTCTGGGTCCTGGTGTTGTTCTACCTTTCGGTTCCAGGCTCAAGGTTGCAAATCTGAACCTACGAAAGTGGAGACCTACTTTCCAGCAGGACTCAAACAGGCCTCTAAAGGAATGTGAGGCATCAGTCCTTGGGTGCTGCTTCAGGTGGGGAACCTCCCCTAGTTGGTCCTGAGCAGGGCTGTTCCAGACGGTGGTCCTACCGGTGGTGTCCTGAGTGACTTCCAGTGGGACTCTCCACATTTTATTTTTAACTACTGAGTTTTATTATCCTTTTAGGAACCTGTCTTAGGAATTCTCAGAAACTTATTTATTCTGAGAACCATCATTTTATACTCCAGAGAAGATCTCAAGTTTCAGGGATATTTACCTTTAGCTCCCAGAAAAGTGAATATCATGGTCATAGAGTTTTACCAAAGAACTTCCTCTGAAGTTCTTGAATCAGCTTACAAGGGCCTGAGCAAAAAAGTGAGATCATTATGAGAATCGGGACAATGATCAGGGCAGTGTCCTTATATCCTTGTACTGCTTATAAGCTGGTCATCTGTTTGCAACTTCCTCAAAATCCCGTCAGAGCTCAAAATGAACATAGTATAGTCCTTAGAATGTTATTAACAGAAAAAGTTTTGAAAATTATCCACATCATCAATTAAAAAAAAAGAAAAGAAAACTCAGAGGCAGACCCTAAGGGTTGAGGGAATTCAACCAACAGAGGCTGATTAATAGGTTCCTGAATTCCAGATTGCAATCTTTTCTTAAATAATGATAAATAATATAATGACAATTTAAACAATGATAATAATAATGGCTTTGGAAATGTGCCATTTTTATTTATGAAAAGCTTTGGTCAAGAACCCATAGTCATCTTACAGAGTAAGTCTCTCATTAACTTTTTCATATGGATGAAGAAATATTGGTATGGATACTAAAAGATTTAAATGATGTCAGCCTGTAGTGGAGCCAAATTATGACATGTGCTCTTTCCACATGGCACAATCCCTTCTACAAATTAGTGACTATTGATCGTAATCACTAATTAACCCAAAAGTCTTTTTATCAAAATCATGAGTCTGATAACAATCATCATGCAACAAATACTTGTTTTTAACCAACTATATGCCAAGTAGAGATATTCATTAATTTAGATAGTCATTAATTTCAAAGAAAAATAAGATAAAATTAAATACAGTTGAGTCTCTTTATTCAAAGTAGTTATGTTCTAAAGAGTATGCATGGGTGATGAATTATCAAATATTTAATCATTGCTCCACAGAGAAATTACAGGATTAGTTTTCTACCAGCCTCTAGGGACATACACATCAGACAATCCTTACATAGTCTTGTTCTGTATGTGTTTCTATTTAAATGCAGTATACTGAATATGTATTGTTAATTCACTAGCATCAAACTCATGGCCAACAGTGCATAGCTCAAGCCCAAGGGAGCATATGTGACAGGAGAATTTTTGTGGCTTCTTGCACTTGGATAGCAATTGGATAACACTGGATAGCACTTTGACACAGTGCTGGTGACCAGTATAAATGCAAAACTATCAACAGAAACACAAAAATGAGAACAATGTGACATTAAATAGATCACGAGAAGTACACTTGTTTGCAATACGAGACCTGAATCTAGAAGACAGAACATGACCTTGTTCAGCATTACCTGAGAACTTCAGCCAAGGATGTGCACATCAGATGATTTACTTCTGTATACTTAGGACAACTCATTTCCCCCCATTCTGCACATGCCTGTGACCAGGAATGACCACTAAAACTCCATGAGTATTGAATTTTAAGCTACAGAATAAACTTTAGCAAATAGATGCATTCTCAATAAGGAATCCATGAATAATGAGGATTAGTTGCAATAAGATTAATATTAAATTTGTTAAAATTCTTTCATTAAATAATAAATTCAGGTTGAAAATACAATAAAATAAATTTAAAGTAAGATCCATTACCTATCCATTAGTTTGATATAAAACAAAATCTGGCCCCTGTTTTTAGGGAGTTTGCAATCTGGTTCCAAAAGGACTAGATGCATATTAACAAACATAAAATATGGTGGGATGCAGTCCAATACAGAATTATCTGGGATTTTGTTTCTAAATTGGGCACGATTAATTTTCAGCAGGGATGTCAGCTCAGAAGTTCCTGGCAAACCTCCTTTTCTGCTCCTGCCTCTGTCACCTGGAGGCAGGATGGCAACTCTACAGCTCATCCTGAAGAAGCACTTCTTTGAGGTATGTGTACACATGTGGAGACTGTTCACACGAGTTAGCTTCTGTCCTTACCTGTCACTTGCACACTGGCAACACCACTGTGTTACACACACACACACACACACTCAGGCCACTCCCTCTGCATTTCCCTCCTACAGTGCAGGAAGGGCAGGGGACAATGTGAAATTCTGTGTGTGCACCTAGCAACTAAGAGGTACTGAAATTGATTTTTGTTCAAATGCAAAGAAAAATGATTTATTCAAGGGTTTTCCAAGTAACATGTGAGACTTTACCACAGAAGCAGATTAATATATTTTACAGTGGGCTTTAGAAGTATTTTATTCTAGCCACCACATCTTACAGAGAGAACTGAAGTGCATTTGTTCAAGGTTATGAAGATAATTATTTGAAAGATGTGGATAAAATTGATCAGTTTTAGATGACAAATTCATTTGGAAGAAGATAAACATTTATGTGTCACAGGCTTAATAAATTTTTACTGTTTGATGACAGTTGAATTGTCAAAGTGTAAGTATGATATGTTTAAATGTCAGTTGAGAGCATTTTTAAAAGATCAAATATATTTGTTAAATGACTAATTGCTTGTTCATTCTTTACTAATAGGTAATCTGGCATGTTTTATCCATATACCAAAAGCTGATGAGAAAGCTTTAATTAAAGCAAAAATCCTTATCTAACTCACCAGCTAAAAGCCAAAGAACTTAGAACTGTGATCAGCCTTTTGCAAAATCAACTTTAGGCATGAAAACAATAGTTTACAATAAGATTATAAAAAAATCTGAAAGACTGTCTAAAAAGTACTCTATATTAGCTTTTATCCTTAATATAAAACTATCTATATTCTACCTAAATGAATATATATCAAAACTGTTCAATCCAAGATATAAGAAACTTAAAAATACTTTAAGAAAGACAATAAACAAATAACCCACCCCAATCAAATAAAAAGAAAAATAAAGTAGGAAAAAATTCCCAACAGATCTCAAATAATTAATAGCCGTAATATAAAAATAACTTCTAGATACAAAGAGGAGTGCATTTAATGTCAAAGAAAAATTGACTGTGTTAACAGATTGTTTACTAAAACAAAAGAGATACAAAAGGATGATGTTGATCAAATGAAAATAGGCCAATTTCACTAATAGGAGGTAATTAAAATAAAAGTACATCTAGAAATTAGTTTTTACATATTAGACTGGTAAAAATTTATGTGTAGATACTTTTGAAAGTCATTGGAGGCAAAAAATAAATAAAAACCTCTATGAAGGAAATTTCAGACTGCCTTTCAAGATTAAAAATGAATTTACAATTTGACCATCAATCTCATCTTTAGGAATCCATTCAAAAATTATTTGGGAAATGATGCAAAAAATGTATTTAGATATGTAAATATGTAAAGCTTTTTATCATGCCTTGTTTGCAATAGCAAAGGACTAGAACTTACCAAAATGGTCATTAGTAGGTGTACTATTTTTGTAGAGTTGCCATAACAGAATACTACAACCTGAATAGCTTAACACAACAAAAATTTATTTTATCTTATTTATGAAGGTTGGAAGTTTGAAATTAAGGTATGAAGGAGTCTGTAGGGCTGTGCTCCCTCTGAACCTTATAGTGAGGAATCTTTCCCTGTCTCTTCTAGCTTCATAGAGTCCCTCAGCATGTACCTGAGTCACTCCAATCTCTGTCCCTATTTTGAAGGAAGACATGCCAGGAGAAGGTGGCCTCCATCTCACAAGGCTATCTTCTCCCTGCATGTCTTTCTTCCCGGTGATATAGGAGTAGAGCCCACATAACGAACGTATGGCTGTGACCTTGACTGAACTTGATTACATCTGCAAAGACCCTATTTCCAAACAAGATAACATTCATAAACACTGGGAGTTAAGACATGAATATATCATTTATGTGTGCAAATAACATTCAGCCCACAATAGTAAGGGACAGACTGAAGAAACTATAGTACATCAACACAATGGACACTGGTTCTGTGTGTGATTAATATATTTGTATTCTACTATGGAGTAATCTCTAGAGTATATTGTTAAGTAAAAAAATAAGAAAATGTGCATAGAATGCATAAATTTGCATTTATATTAAATTAAATAGTAATAACAATAATGATAATAATAAAGAGTTGCCTAATTAGTATTAGAAGGAATAGTATGGAGGTGATAAAAACAGACTTAAAACTTCTAAGAATACCAGTTGTCTTGTAGATTTAATTTCAGAACCATTTAAGTATTCTATATAATTATACAATGCTAAATATCAAAAGCAAAATGTTTAGATCTAAGTTTATTCTACGTATAGATATCCAATTTTCCTTGCATCATTTGTTGAAAAGTCTATCTTTCTCTAAGGGATGTGCTTGGAACTTTGGTTGAGTATCACATGACTTTATTTACATGGGTTTGAGTCTGTGTCTTCTATTCCTCTGGTCCCTGTGTCTGCTTTGAGGCAAATACCATGCTGCTTTTGCTACTACAGCTCTGCAGTATAACTTCAGGTCAGGTATTGTGATGCTTCCAGCATTGCTCTTCTTGTTCAGTATGCCTTTAGCTTTTCTGGATCTTTCATTCCTTCATTTGAATTTTAGGGCTTTTCTTTTTCTATTTCTGTGAAGAAAGTCATTAGTATTTTGATGGAGATTGCATTGAATCTATGAGCACTTTTGTTAATATGGCCACTTTTACAATATTAATTCTGCCTAAACAGTAGCATACGAGGCCTTTCCATCTTCTAAGGTCTTCTTCAATATCTTTCTTCAATGTTCTAGAGTTTTCATTATAGAAATCCTTCACATTCTTGGTTAGATTTATTCCCAATAATTTTCTTTCTTTACTTTTTTTTTCTTTTGGTACTGGAGATTGAATGTAGGGATGTTTTACCACTGAGTTGAGCTATGGCCCTGTGTTTTATATATACTTGTGTGTGTGTGTGTGTGTGTGTGTGTGTGTGTGTTAATTTTTTGAGACAAGTTTTCACTAAATTACTTAGGACCTCATTAAGTTACTGATGCTCGCCTTGTCTCCTGCGTCAGCCTCCTGAGTCCCTGGGATTATAGGCATGTGTTACCATATGGCTGTTTTTTCTTTCTTTTTTATTTTAGGGAGAGAGGGATAGTGAGAGAGAGAGAGAGAAAGTGAGAATCAATTTTATTTAGTTTTTCATATGGTTTTTGTTGCTCTGACACTTTGTTGTATATGTGGTGCTGGGGTATGAACCCAGTGCACACCAGGCAAGCACTGTAACCACTGAGCCGCTGCTCCAGCCCACTTTCCTTTTATTTTCTATTTTTTTAAAGGTTGTTGTGAACAGAATAACTTTTTCTGATTTCTTTCTTGGAAGATTCATTACCTCACAGCCTGCCCAATAGTCAAGTCTAAGTAGTTCAAAGACCTAGGAATGAGACCAGACTTTGTGAGAATAAAACATAAGGTCAACACTACCACATATTGACGGAGGTACTGACTTCCTTAACAAGACCCTAAAGCTCAATAAGTCTCAGTTAGTGGTATGACATCATAAAAAAGCTTCTGCACAAGTAAATGGATGGCAATGGAAGAAATTATGCTGAGCAAAATTAGCCAAAACAAGAGACTCAAGGGTCAAAAGTTTTCCCTTATTTGTGGAGGCTAGAACAAAACCCAGGCTTGCATGAAAGGTCAAGCTCATGTACCAGACTCACAAAAGTTGAAGCAATACATTATCTAGGCAAACCATAGATATGTGTGGGGGAGGGGCAGAGAAGACTGAGGGAGGGGAGAGGGAGGGATGATAGGGAGGGATCTGGGGGAGGAACCAACAATGTAGCTTACTCTTTATTCCCCAAAGAAGCTAAATAATACTTATGCAATCATTTAATTCTAGAAAATACATTCATACACACACACACACATACACACACACACATACATATACACACATACACACACACACATTTATAACTGTTATGGGGGAAAATATAGAAGAGTCAAGAGCCTGGGCTGTGGGTGATGTGGGGGTGATTATTCTGGTACAGGATCAAAGGTATATCACATTGCTACCACATATGCATTTATGATTGTACAACACAACTCCTCAATAAAATAAAATTTAAGAAAAATCTTAACAGCAAAGAAAATAATTAAGAACATTAATAGAGAACCCACAGAATGGGAGAAAAATCTTTGCCACCTATTCCTCCAGCAGGGCATTAATACCCAGGCAATTTAAAGAACCCATAAAACTTAGCACCAAAATATCAACAAACAGGCAAAGAACAAAACAGACATTCCTCAAAATAAGAACTACAAATGACCTAAAAGTAAGTGAAAATGTTCAACATCCCAACCAATTAGGGAAATGCAAATCAAAGCTACACTGAGATTTCATTTCATTCCAATTAGAAAGGCAATCATCGTGAACGCAAATAAAAATAAACACTGGCAAGAATGTGGGGGGGGATCCACTTTTACATTGTTGGTGGGATTGCAAATTAGTATAATCCTTTGGAAAGTATGGAAAAATTCATCAACAGACTGAAAATGGAACCACCATATGACACAACTGTTCCACTCCTTGATATTTATCCAAAAGAATGAAAATCAGCAATATAGGCATATCAATTTTTAGAGCAATGAAATTCACAAGTCAAGTTATGGAATCACCCCAGGTGCTCATCAACAAACAAATGGCAAAGAAAATGTAGTATACATACACAATGGAGTTTACTCAGTCGTAGAAAGAATGAAATTATGCATTTCCTGGCAAATTGAAGGGACTGGAGAACCTTGCTAAGTGAAATTTGTTGTTCTCAATCTCCTACAGGACTCCCTGGAGGAGTCTAATTCTAGATTTCCTCCATGAGTGCTTCAGAATAGGGCCCTTAAGCAGTAGGGAGAAAAAGCTTCAATTATTATAGCTCCCTTCATCTTGGCCCTTTTTCCTTTTTTTCAGGACTATTTAATACTAAGAAAAATTTTTATTATTTATAGTGAGTCTGGGAGGGCATTTTACTACCAAAACCCTTAAGAGAAGACATCTGGACCAAAGCTAGTGTGTTAGAAACCAAAAAAGTCAACTGCTAGAGTTAGGAAAAAAAAAAAAGAGCTAGAATTTAAATGTAAAATAAATGTTTTATATTTACACTAATCTTTAAGAATTTACATTCTTTATGAGTTAAAACTTTCAAGTCTTAGATTGATTACTATTGATACTATCTTGAGTTTATGCCACATCAAATCATGTGAAATAAAATCTTGGCCAAGAACTCCTCAAGAAACAACTATGTCCCTGTGACCTCCACATTTAAAATTAAATAGTGAGTGGGAAGTGGTGAATGGTGGGTCATGTTTCCTCTAAGAGTAGAAACTTCAGTTGGCTCTTCCTTCACCTGAAATTATTTCAAATGATACCTTCTCTCTTTTCTTCTGTGACTCAGTGCATTAATTACTTTCTCAAACCATTTCAGCTCAAAACTCCATATACTTACCAAGTACTTTGGCGTCTGATCTCTGCTTTTTTGGAGCTGAATTGGAATTGAAGGAGCTCTCAGAGTTAGGATATTTCAGAGAACGTGTAAGTAAGGCATCATCCAGGTGGGGCTGGACAGCACTGAGCACTTGACATTGTGGCCGCTAGGTACACCCGCTGGGCATGAGGTGTACCTGTACACAATGAAAGTAAGTTAAGGCACAATCAGGATGCTGTGTCAGATCCTGCATCCGTGTCAAGTAGAGCACAGACTTTAGGAAGTGTAGCTCTGATATCAATGGTGAGGAAGACCAGGCAGTGTCAAGATTCTTCTTTTCTCTTGTCCACAAATCAAGACCCTGTGCTCTCCTGCAGTGCAGGATATACTCCCAGCCTCGAGAAAAAGAGGCTGCCTAACTCTGAGAGGAGGACAATGAGTATAAAATCTAATAATTCATGCAACTATCAAAGTAGAGAAGCATAAAGCAATGAATTCGGGTTCTCTTGTTATTCAGGAGTGTGTTTCTGAATGGCAGCAACAGTAGGCAGAATGATGGCTTGCCAAGAATGTCCGTGTCCTAACCTCCAGAATGTGAATATGTTAGCTGACATAGCAAAAAGGACTTTGCAGATGAGAATGAAGGTATGGGGAGATTGTCCTGATTTCCAGGTGGACACAATCCAATCACGGGGATCCTCATAAAGGGTGAACATTTCCAAGCTGTGGGCAGAGGACAGTGTGGGTAAGAAACCGAAGTGAGAGAGACGCAGCATTACTGGACGTGAGGATACAGAGAGGCCAGTGAGCAAAGAAAGAATCTTAGTTGGCCATGGAGTCTGGAAAAGGTAAGCAAACAGATTCTCCCCGGAGCTCTCAGAGAGAAACACAGACCACAGGACACTGATTTTAGTCCGGTGAGTCCCATGTCAGCCATTGTCAGGACTGTACAGTGATAAATTTGTTCTTAGCCATTAAATTTGAGGCAATTTGTTACAGCAGCAATGAGAAGCTTATACTGGAATATTATCACAGAACGTACCAAACACGGTCCTCATGGAGCTGCACCTTCCCTACTGTCTCATCTGCCTGCTTCTCCCACATTTTATCTAATCAATTCTCTACTGAAAATAGAGTGTTCCCTGCCCACATCACTCCTGTAATTAAAACCCATCATAGGCTTCCTGTCACCTTTAAGAACATTAAACATTAAAACATTTTATTTTTAAAATTAAATTTAACTGATACATACAACCATAAAAACTGTACACATTAATGGAGTTCAATATGAATTTTCAATACACGTATACATAGCATAATTAGGTTAAACACATCCGACTCTGCAAACACTTCTTTATGGTGAATACATTCCAAATCCTTCTAGCTTTTTGAGACATTGAGTACACAATCGCAATCAGTAATCACCCACGGTGCAACAGTATGCTAGAAGTTCTTGCTCCTGTCTTACTATAGTTAGAGCCTATTGATCAACCTTTCCCCATCCCTGCCCTCTTTCTGCCCTTCCCAACCTCTGATAATACCATTTTATTTTTAATTTCTGCAAGTTCATCATTTCTAGATTCTACTCATGAGAGAGAATATATGGTCTTTTTTTCTGTGTCTTATTTATTTTACTTAATACCTTTCAGTTCCACCCCTGTTATCATAAGAAACAAAATTTTCTACTTTTTGTGGTTGAATAGTATTCCCTAGTCCATGTCTTTTTTATCCATTGAATCCATTGGTGGGCTCTCAGATTGACTCCATTTCTTGACTATTGTGAAGAAACATTGTATGCAGCGACTGTGGGAGTGCAGTTGCTTTTCCTTTGGATACATACCCAGTAGTGAGATTCCTAGATCATACGGTAGATCAATTTTTAATTTTTTGAGGAATGTTCACACTATTTTCTATAATGACTATTAACTAACAGTCCCAATGACAGGGTACAAGGGTTGACTTTTCTCTACATCTTTGCCAGAACTTGTTATCTTCCGTTGATTTGATAATAGTCTTTCTTACTGAGTGAAGTGATACCTCATTGTAGTTTTGATTTCTATTTCCAGATGAGAGAGGTTGACCTTGTTAGCCGTTTATAAGACTTCTTTGGAAAAATGTCTATCTAGATCTATTGCCCATTTCTAAATCTGTTGTCTTCCATTGAGTTTTAAGATTTCCTTACACATTTTTAACATCAACCCCTTGTCAAATATATAGTTTGTAAATATTTTCTCCCATTTTTTAGATTTTTTCTTTATTCTCGCCATTGTTTTCTTTGCTGTGCAGAAGGTTTTTAGTTTGATGTAAGCCTTATCTATTTTTGCTTTTCTTTCTTGTGCTTTTGGGGTCTTGTCCAAAAAATCCTTGCCCATCTCAGTGTACTGAAGTGCTTTCCCTATGTTTTCTCCTAGCAGCTTCATTGTTTTGAGTCCTACATGCATGTCTTTGATCAATGGGTGGATTCTGTAAGGAAAACTTTGCACATCTCAGCCCCGTCGGTTAGACACCTCTCCAACTTTACCATCCATGTGCTCTCCTTGGTATAAGTCAGAGATATCCAGACTTGCTTAGTTAACAGAGTTCTTAGCATCTCAATACTTTTCTCTGTGATATCCCTAGGCACAAATAAATGCACAGCAGTTCCCTTTATTATATCATTTATTACAAGTTGTTATATCCAAACAACTTAATGAGTATTTATATCCTATCTCAGTAACCAGTTGAAACATAATTCACAAAAAGTGAAAAAAAACTATTTAAATGTTTTCTTAAATAGTCACAATTATTGTTTAATGGGATGTGTTTTCTGTTGGCTACTGAATAGTTTCTCAGACTTTGGTATCAGGTTGGAAACTTTCACTCTCATTTTCTGATCCACTTTGGTTTCTTCACACACTTGCGTTCAATGTCCAAGCCTTGCTTCACCAGGATATGCTGTCATCAAAGGAGCATATGGGATTTTGAGGTACCTTGAGGTGGTAGTTAGTGTGGTAAAGCACACATGCATACAGACCATCACCGATTTTCCCGCTATGTACCTGTGTCACCCTGGGGCACAGCAGCAAGCTCCCAGGGACAGCACAGGATATTTAAAATTTCCAGGGGAATTGTACAGATGATCAGGGACCAACCGTGCTTGCTCAGTGATTTTCTTTGCCCATAAATGCTATGGGCCTTTCCAAATTTTAGGCTTTTTTTGTACACTGATTCTGCCATTTATAACATCCTCTTTCCCCAAATCCCTTTTTCGGTTCCTCTATTATTTCACAGTCATTTCTTAGAATTCAGTTCAAATAAATGTAATTTCTTTTCCTCTGGGCAAGCTTTCTTACTCTCCCAAATTCTAGGAAGCCTTCTTCTGTCTGAGAATTCATCACAGCACACTGTGCTCACCTCTTAACTTGTCTACTTCTTCATCAGGCACAGACTCCTTAACAACCGTTTCATAACATTCATCCTGTAACCCCAGCATCCAACACAGTGTGCCTGGCACACTGAAGGCCCAGGAAAGGCTTGTTGCCTATGGAAAGATGCTATGGTCAGGTCACAGGTCATGATGGAAGGAGCATTTGGGGACTGTCTTTGGTAATATCTAGATGTTTCAGGCTGAGTTTTCCCAGAAATCAACACTGCAATGAGAAGTTGGGTGTATTAAATTTATTAGTGAGATCTTGCCAGGCATAAGGAGGAGAAACTGAAAGGGAAAGTAGTCAGTATGAGGTGCATTCTCTCAGGTTACTATTGTGGACAAAAGGGGCTCAGACTCACTGGGGAACCTTGGAAGACAAGCCACCAGAAGATTCAGAGTTAGGCATGAACCAGCTGGACTACTGATCCATCAGCTCCCGGGAGTCACTAGTGGGCTGCTCCCAAGGGGTAGTAACTCTCTTGATTTTTTCATCAGTCCTAAGCAGGCTGAGTGGTCTATGGTAACGGAAAAAGGTTTTTGGAACAGTCACAGAGCTTGCCAATGGAAGTCATTGGACAGGGTGGATGGGAATGGTGAGAATGAAGGCAGAGGGCAGGGCTATAATACTATCGGCCACATATGAGAACCCTGGATGAAAAAAATGAGAGGGAATAAGACACTTAACAAGGGAATTTATGCTGCTGTCCTTTGTGTCTTGTCAAATATCCACATGTTGATTTTTCTTTCATTTAATAAAATTATTATTATTTACAATGTCATTTTTCTTGTAAGTATTCAGTACATGACAGCTTATCTACTACAGAGAAGAGGTTCCCTTATTGGGCATTATGATCAAACTTCTTTATTTGTGCTCTATAGGGAAACTGTAATCCTATCCATAAAGGGAGAAAAAAAAGAAGAAAGAAATAAAATTAGACTGCTTATAAAGACATTCCAAAAGAATGACAACGAAAGTGGCTTCCTTAGAAATTAAATCACCAAAATCATGATAAGGTCAGACTTACCTTCAAACTTAGGGATGTTTATAAGCTACAGATTCTACAAACACTCCAAAGTGGCTATGATTTGATTGCTGGGTGACAGTTGCCTTTTACTTAGGGACATTCACAGTCTAATCTATACCAAATTTATTACTTCTTATTTATATGAATGTTCTGATAATTTACTTGGTTTTACTTAAATATGATAAGTAAATCAATTTGGGGCACAAGTAGTAATTTAGTTACAGATCTCAATTTAAATTCTAGACCTGTATTCCTAACGACATGACCTTTTGCAAATTGTTCTCTACGCTCAGTTTTTCTGTCTTCCTTATTTTTCTAGATTCATTTGAC
Source organism: Aplodontia rufa (assembly GCA_004027875.1). Lineage (NCBI taxonomy): Eukaryota > Metazoa > Chordata > Mammalia > Rodentia > Aplodontiidae > Aplodontia > Aplodontia rufa. Next base: position 42,437 of record PVKS010010843.1, read on the forward strand.
CTCTCCCTTGTTGCTCTTCATGATTGAAAAATTGTGTATTGGCTGCTTTAAGTACCTGATTTGTGCTCCCTTATGAAAAAAACCATGCTAATGTGTCATTACAAAATGAATGTCTCTCAGTAATGTAAAATATTAATTTCTTGGCTAAAGTCCATGATTGTGTACTAACTATAAGATCCAAGCACTTAATTGCAGTAGCAGTTAAAAGACTTCAGATTAAAGGTTAGAAAATAATTTGTTCTCTATTTTGGGTAATTATTTTGTGGAAAAAAAAGGGTATCAGTCTATAATATTTTGAAACCTATCTACAAATGTGAAGAAATCCATAGACATATATTTACTAAAAGTAAAACAGATATGAAAAAAATAGAAGCATCTTCAGGTATGATTTTGTAGGAACATCTGTCTCTTAAAGTCACTTTGCACCTAAATATTCTACCATTCTCTAATATTAACTCTTGATTTGGAAATGTAGATTTAACAATAACAACACCACCAACATCAAAAGCCTCAATATATTTTATCCTTATTCCTCCTTACCTGTAACTTCTATTATAGTTAATAATACCACAATACTTGAAGCTTCAAATGTTGGTGTTATTTTGACACATACATTTTCCATCACCCAACCATCTTTTAGGACACTAAATACTATTTATTCGACTTTCATGGTATCATTCGTATCAATCCCCTCATTTCCAAGTTTGCAAAACCCTGGTTCAAGTTCTCATTGCCTCTCAACTAGTGTTTTAAAACAGCAAGTTGCTATTTAACTCTTGTCTTTTGTAATCCTTTCTACACATTGTTGTTGTTGGTTTAATATGTCCACCCCCCAAAAGTTTCAATCCTACCAGGCATTTGACCCAAATAATTGATGACTTTTTCAATGTTCAAACTTTAGAACCCAGTATATGAAGCTATCTCCAAATACAGCCACAGTCCTTGAAAGCTCCCTTTGTATCTCTTCCATACACACTGAATTTCAGACACATCAGAGATAATTTATATACAAACAACATATGTCATGCAAACAAAACACTTTACATCCAAATAATACACAGGTCCACTCTGAATCTTAATTCTGGCCTCCTTTTGACAGCAATTGAGACTGAAAACCTTTTCCTAAGCTGCCTTCTGAGTACCTCTCTCACGCCTTTGCCCATCATCATAACAGCACTAATTAATGCAAATATCAGTCTTGCTTGCTCAGATCATCTGCTTCTGAGAATAATTCTGAATTTATATCAACATCAAAACTGGCAGATTTGATCCGTGCTCATGATAAAATTGTCTTTTATCATTTAAAACCCTAAAGGAGTTTGAATTAAAATATGTCATGGATATGGAAAAGATTTCATTGGATTTGGGGAAAGGAAGAAATTAAGATTAAAAAAAAAGAAAGTCAAAAGTACTTGTCCACAGCTGGAGCACTAGTACACAGGTTTGAACCCCAGCGCCCATGTACACAACTTAAGTGTCACAGCAATGAAAGCCATGTGAAAAACTCAATAAAAATTGATTCTCTCTCTCTCTCTCTCTGTCTCTCTGTCCTCCTCTCTTAAAAAAAAAAAAAAAAAAAAAAAGTACTTGTCCAGCTGGAAGAGAACTGAATCTAGTACCTGTGTGGCAGGGAGAAGCTATGTAGACATGGGTGTAATCAAATCTATTCCATAAAACCTTAAGTATGCCCTGGTTGATTAGAGAGGAGAGAAGGGATCTTTGCCCAGGACTGTTCCAGGAATTTAGCACAGCTTGCATTGTACTGCTCTGAAGTCTGGGAGAGAGTGACGTTAACATATCCAAAGACCTAGACTTTCTAGGCTCTGGAGTTGGTAGGATCTTGAACACATCTTTTCTCTACGATTTCCTTATCTTTCTATAAAACAAAGGGACCGGCTTTCTCAGTGCTCCTACCATCCTCATCAATTGTATTGTTATATAAACTCCACAAAAACTGCATTTCATTTATGCAACTACTTAAAATATTGTGCAAACTCAAAAAAAAGTCCACACACGTGTTTGTGTTGAAATATTTTATAGGAATTTCTCTTCGATCCCTCTTTCATGATACTGAGTTTAGGTAATTATAAAATGCCTGCGTTACTGAAAGTTAACACCGCATTGAAAATTTCTTCCCTGGTCATCCTCCCTTTTCCATTCTAACATGAATCTTTCTGACTTGGTAGTCATAAGGGCATGTCCTTCTTAAATATCAATATATTTTGAGCTTCTTGTTTTTCCTACCTCATTAGTTGGCTCCTAATTCCTGTAGTCTCTAAAATGCAACTTTGTTTAGCTTCAGTATTGGCTTTAAAGGTAATTTAAAAGGCAGATTTCTTTCTTCAGAAACAGAGTGGGTTCCATAAAAGCAGTAGAACTGATGCCAGGCACAGTGGCACACGCCTGTAATGCCAGCAACTTGATAGGCTGAGGCAGGAGAAGTTCAAGCCAGCCTTAACAACTTAGAGAAAGCTCGTCTCAAAGTAAAAAAATAAAAAGGACTGGGTGTGTAACCTCTGGGTTCAATCCCCAGTACCACCAAAAACCAAAACCAACCAAACAAATTCGGCAGTAGAATGGATAGTGCTTGCATTTCAGTCAAAGCTCACTTAAAATGCTGGGTTCCCATTAAGCTATTATTACTTCATTTCCATTTTATTCTCGATAGTCTCCTAATTGGTTTAAAATGAAAACAACACAGATACCTAAATGATACCTAAATTGGCTAAACTGTGGAAATTTTTAGTAACTTTGACTTAATGCCTTGCATTTACCACAGCAGCAATGTATTCTCACTATCATTAGCAATTCCTTAAATCCCTTAAGTTCCCAGAATGATATCAATAATACATCTTCTAATAATGGCTATGCATTTCTAATTTTCTCTCAGGTAATGCAGAGTGTTTGCTAATTTAATGGAATAGGTCCATGAACTTCTTGATTACTAATCTTTTAAAATGTGAAAAGAAAAAGAGAGAATAAATATTTTATGTGTAGACACACTAATTATCTAGGGATTTCTAAACCACTAATAGTTGATGGCTTCCCAACTTTGTTTCATTTTTAAGTGGATTTGGACATCTTTTCTAAAGACTGTTGCTTCTGCCCATGGATATGCGGTGACTCACCTCTTATGGAAAAGATTGGCTCTTTGTTTAGGTGAAAATAGTCAAGCTCCTTTATTTCTTTGAGAGAATAGCAATGCTTCTGCCTCCATGTCAAGAGCAGGGTTCTTTATAATTAATGAAAAAACTCAAAATAGCTGCCCTTCAGTCATTCTCCAGAAAGTTGCTGACAAAAAAAAAAAAAAAAAAAAGATTTCAGATTAATGATATTCAAGAGACAATATTAAAGCAACATCTATATCAAGTTTTCTCCTTCTAGCAAGTTCTGATAAGCATTGCACTTGGTCTGCATTCCTATAATTCCCTTACCAACTGCCTCCAGTACCAGTAGACCAGCTGTCTCCCCCAAAGGTTGCTACCCTTCTGCTGGGTACCACCACCGCATTGCCCACCTCTGCCACTTCTAGCAGAAATGATCTCCTTCTGGGTACCACCAGCTTTTACTGGATACCACCCACTCTGTCATGTGCCACTGCAGATGCCACCATCCAAAATGCTGATATTCCAAAAGTATAATACCCACGGGTTTATAATAAAATATAAGTATAATACCGTGTTCTCTAGAATCTACTGGGTGCCAAAATGTTTCTTCATCGGCATCATGAAAATAGTATTCAGAAGGGTATCTCCTAGCCATCTGCCAGACACGCTCAGGCATTTTTCAAATCCAGCAGAACATTCCACATGGATTCAAATATCTCACATTGCTATTTTAAATGTAAACAGTCGCAACTCCTTTTTAGAAGCAGGACAGCAGCATTGAAAATCCACATATATGTAAAAGTTCATATTTTTATTTACAGAAAAAATTCAGTAAAAGCAGTCACTAGAGCCGAAATAAACAGATTCTTATACACTTTCACCTGAGGGTGTCAAAGAATAATTCACAGAAAGTAGAAGAGATGACTTCTGTAAAAATAAAATCTACACGTGTTAAAATGTTTAATTTTGTAACGAAGAAATTATTAAGTTGGCAAAGCTAGTTCCCAAAACATTGGAGAAGCAGTGTACTTACAAACATTAACCAAAACTGAAAGGGCGGATGGAAAGATTAGAATAAGGTATCTGGGTTAAATGAAAACCTACTTAAATGTCCTATGGAGCAGTGACAACATAAACTTTGGGGTTATCTTTCCTGCTGAATAGGAACACACAACAAGTGTTTGGACACAATTAAGTAGTGAATAACAACTTGAACAAGTACATGCTCCTAGAGAATCAGTCATGTAGTAAGTTTACTAAACAACATTTATAAAACATCTAGGAACTGATTTTTAAATACTTCAAAGTTTGCTCTTCTACTTTCGAAGAGGAAATGTAGTCCAAGAAACTTATCCTCACCTGCTATGACTATGGAAGTGAATTTCTCTCTCCTTAAAATTCCTAAAATAAGCTAAGGTCCCTGGCCTGCCAGGATGTCACCTTTTCTCTCTACTGAGAATTGGGTACCCCGGGTCCTAGGCTGACTTTCCTGGGAAGATTTTCAAGGAATTGACTTCACACGTGAAGTCCATCTTTGCACCTTATGGTGGGCTTATTACAGCTGTTCAATGTAATACAACACACCAATTTGGAGCTTATTGAACACTTGATTTTTCTATTGATATGAGAATGTAATCTTACTGAACCTATGCAAATAAAGTATTGCCATTAAAATTAACAAGATGCAATATATGTTCTTCAAAATTCTGAGAAATCAGTGAGAATCAGGCACCATTTTTTTAAAGTCTCATTTTAGTTCTAAAAGCACAACCTGTAAGTTGAGGATTATGAATAAATGAAGAAGAAAGGCAAAGCACTTCCTCTAACATGGATCAGAACCATACCAGTAACGATATCAATAATATCTAAAGAATCATGGTTTTCTTTCATCTATTAGTTCAGGAATTCCTGTTCTGCTGGGCTGCGGGTCAGCAGTCTGCATGAATGAAGTCCTTCATTCTAACTTCAGACTCAGTTTACTGATATGGTAAGAAAGTTGTCTAAACATTGTTAGCTTTAGACTCTGAAGCATAAACCCACAGATTTTTTTCACCAAATATCAGAGGTTAGGAATATCATGTTCAGTCCATTTTATGAGGTTCTGAGTCTGTTCTACTTCATTGCAGAAATACATTCCATCCTGAAGCATCCTGCAGAGCTTTCAAGCAAGAAATAACACAGAAACTTCCTGTTGACAAGGCTGAAGGGCTCTACCTAATTTAATACAGTAATTAATAATCACTAAATGGAAGGAGACAGACTGTTCTATTGGGGCCTCTTTAGTACATGATTATTTTTTCCTCTGAGGACAAGAACATCACACAGTGAGGACATTGACAGACACCAAGACCTTCCAATCCATGCTATAAAGGCTTCCACCTTTGGAACATTTTTATTAATAATATTTTATCTCTTCAAGATCAAGTCAGGGAAGGCCACACTGTATTTTGATTTGCAGTTTTCCTGTTGTAGCTGTTACAACAGTATTGAATTAATTAAAACACGTTCATTGTACCAAACTAATATCTATCATCCCTCTTTTTACAGGTAAAATAGTAAATCCTAGGAATTTTCCAGGAGGCTACCAGGAAACCTGAAAAGTAGTTTTAATTTCACATGACATTTGACATTTTTTATTGTTATAAATTTGAAAGTTGATCTTAGGAAGGCAAAATCATAAATGGTTGTGTCAGGATAATTGGTTACATGATTGCCGTAGAAAATTGGGTGCTTATAAACAATAAAAAGTTATAATTTACTATCTACTAAAATAACAAAACATTGTTAAAGGAAACACTTATACAAACATTTGTTAAAAAACAATAAGGCACACTCTGTTCAAGAATCCAAGGCGGGCTGGAGCCGTGGCTCAGCATTAGAGCACTTGCCTGGCATGCATGAGGGCCCAGGTTTGATCCCCAGCACCACTTACACAACTAAGTGTTAGAAGAGCAAAAACCAGATGAAAAAATAAGTAAAATTGACTTTCTCTTTCTCTATCTTTAAAATAAATTAATAAGGAAGCCATGGTGACAGGTACTGTGAGATCCCAATGGGATCTCAAACCTCACAGTAGGGAAGAGAGATTGCTCTCTTTTGGGTGTGTTCTCCCATATTCTGATCAACTTGACACGCTATTTGGGAAAAATTCACTTTTTTTTTCTTTCTGCAAACAACGACGTCAACAAAAACTCCTTAATTTTCATAGAGTTGAATGTTCTTATTATTGTTTCAATAACCACATCTACCAAACATATCATTTATCTATATCTACACATGTATATAGTTGTTTGAATATATAAATACTTTTTCTTCCTATTTTATATGATTCATATATGCATTTAATATTTTAAATTAGGTATGGATTCTTATTAGCATATCAGACTGACCTGCTGCATAATTATATTGATAAAAAATGTTGCTATTTATTTAAACTGACAAAAACTTTTAAAAAACAAATTAATTTTTAACTAGAAAAAATAAGTATGGAGAAATTTGTTTTAAAACTATGTATCTTCAGATGGGCCTGTTGAAAAAGTATGCTGCTCCACTCTTTTTGTTCTATTCCCAGATCTTAGTTTTCATTAGCAAAGGCGAAAACCCATGCTCCAATTTTCTGATGTCCCATTGGCTTTGCAGTTAAGGAATGAATTGTGGATCAGATCTCTGGGCCACAGTTAGAGAAAAAGCGTTTGAAGATAATAGGAGGAGCATGTTTTTCCTTTCAAGTGCTGAATTTTCAAGAGTGGATACTTAATTCATCTGAGTCTTGGTTTTCCCATTTTCACAAAGATCGCTTTAGTATATTCTTCTTGACTTATATGAAGCATTGGCATGGGACTAGAGCAATGGCTCAGCAGTTACGGCACTTGCCTGGCATGCATGAGGACATGGGTTCAAACCCCAGTACCACATATACAACTAAGTATCAGAGCAATGAAAACCAGTTGAAAAACTAAATAAAATTGATTCTCTCTTCTCTAACTGTTCCTCTCTCTTAAAAAAAGAAGAATTAGCATAGTAGATGCTCAATAATTGAGAAATTCAATTATAATGAATGCTATTATGATTATTATTGTTTAAAGGGTCATTGTTCTTTTTTTAAGAGAAGGATAGTGAGAGAGAGAGAGAAAGAGAGAGAGAGAGTGAGAGAAAATCAATTTTATTTAGTTTTTTGTGTGGCCTTTATTGCTCAGACACTTCATTGTGTATGTGGTATGTGGTGCTAGAGTTTGAACTTGTATCCTTGCGCATGCCAGGTAAGTGCTGAAACCTCTGAGCAATCGTTCCAGCCCTAGGATTATTGTTCTTAAGGAGAATGTCATTCAGAAATGGGAAGTAAAACCAGCAAACATACTGAGGTGGGGAGATGGAGCAGAGGCTCGGTGGTTACTGTGCTTGCCTGGCATGGGTGAGTATGCAAGTTCAAACCCCAACACCACATACTCAACGAAGTATCCAAGAAATGAAAGTCATAAAAAACTAAATAAAAATTGCTTCTCTCTTTGTGTGTGTGTGTGTGTCCCCTCTTTCTTTAAAAAAAATACATATCAAGGTGGGGAGACATCAGAAAATCACACATTACAGTCTTTGATTAGCAGGTATAGGTGGCAGCTCACTGAGCTGGGTGCCTGAGAAATGGTTATATTAAAGATTTGAGGTTAGAGGCTGCTCAACTTCCTTTTGTATTAAAGTGACAGTTAGTAGGACCTGATTAAAAATGGGGGAAGTAACACAGATAGGAAGAAATAACATCATTTCTTTCCTCTTATTTAACAGTTAGATAACCTTGCAAGAACCTGAGAGCTGCAACCCTCTCATGAAAGAGAGATTGATTCTGCCCTGATAGAGGACACCAGCTACATCTGAGATTCACTATGGGAAATTGGCATATAACAAACACAAAGAAGCAAGTTACCTCCCAATTGTCTAGGTCCATCTGGAAAGATCTAAAGCACCAATGGTTCATAGAAGACAAATTACTCTTGCATAGTGAAGGCCCAGAGAAATTCTTATCTTCCAGAGAGTTTTTCCACACCTTGCTTCATATTTTCATAAATTAATAATAGTATCTGGTATTTATTAAAACATAATGTATGACAGGCATTGTATTAAACTTTGCATACATTTTTAAGCTTCAGTATAATTTTTTAAGCAAGAATTTCATGACCAGTTTTAGAGTGTATCAAGGTTCAGATAACTTACCTTAGTTACATTACTAAATAAATGGCAGTGTGAGCATTCAGCTTCAGATCTAACTCTGAAGTCCATGCTCTGTATGTTGGATTTACTGTGGTTTTCTTAAATGAACTTCTCAAAATAACTATTATTACATTTCCTCTCTTTCTACACAGAGGAACAGGTGTTTATGTATACACACACCTAGGTGAAGCTAACTTAACATAACTGTTCACAGACTCATGTATTAAGCTACTTATTGATTTTTGTATGCTTGACTCATGATTATGAGGTAGAATTAAAAATGTTTATGATAACAGTTAGACTAGAATAAAAAATTACGGTAAAGAAGTAACAGGATTTCTGTTCGCTTGTTGTTGAAGGGGTTCCTTAATAAGGTGCTTGGATCAAAAGGTTGGTTGAGTAGAAGACCTGGTACCAATAAAGAGACCTAAATACTATTAATGGTATAAATAAATTAGGGTGTTTGGAGAGGAAAGAAAACAGAGAAAGAAAAGGACCTGGGAGATGAGAGAGAGGATAGTTATATGTACTGTGGTGCAATGCTCAAGAATTTTTGATGACAATAACATCTAAGGCTTAGTTTTAAATTACTTTTGTTTGTGGGTCTCAAACTGCACCAAACTGTTCTCAGTCTTTCAGTGGAGTGTATCATGTAGACCTTGGAGCATAAGTGTACGTGTGTGTGTGTGTGTATGTGTGTGTGTGTGACTATTTGCATGTCAGGAGTGGGGGGTGGTGCAACAAAGACATGGTGCCATGATTCGGTAGCCTATAAGCTATTTATTCAAAGAAAGTAAGAATGGAGAATGAAAGAAGAGAGGCTGGAGTGGTGGCTCAGTGGTAGAGCACTTGCCTGGCATGCGTGAGGACCTGGGTACAAACCCCAGCACCACATACACAACTAAGTGTTGGAAAACAAAGCAAACAGACAAAAAAGATGAAAACAATAAATAAAATTGACTTTCTCTTTCTCACTCTCTGTCTCTCTGACTTAAAACACACACACACAAATAAAAAGATAAAAAGAAAGAGATAATCATAAAAACAGAAGTTCTTAAAAATTGAAGTAATGGAATGGGACTAAAAATCAGTCTATCTAGTTTTCAGAGTCAGTGCAAACCTTGCTAACAGGTCATGATAATCTGAATGTCTTATCTCCTTGAAATTCATATTGAAATCTAATCACCAATGTAATAGTATTAGGAAATAGGACCTTTGGGAATTAGTTCCCCTGTGAAAAAGACCTGAATGATCTCATTTATTCTTTCCATTATACAAGGATGTAGCAAGATGGTGCCACCTGCAAAGAATGAGACCTCAGCAGACACTGATGGCACCTTGATCTTGAACTTCCCAGCCTCCAGAGCTGAAAGCAGTAAACTTTTATTGTTTACAAATTTCCCAGTCTAAAGTATTTTTCTATAATGGCTAAAAAGAAACTTAAACTCAGAAAAAGACTGTGGGAAGGACGATAAGGGATTTATGAGAATAAAATGTATCTTGAGACCATATCATTGTCCTTCAATATTTAACCTGAAGATATGTTTAATCATGAAGTTTAGCAGATCATTCTGCCTACATGGGTACACTGATGGAGATGGCCAAGCTAATTATAGCACAACAAAGTGAAACTCTAACTTTCACATTATACATGAACACAGCAAGTTTCTGCTCTGTGGCTGATTACTCTTGTGGTTGGGAGGAGAGTAAAGGCCATCTTCACTGCTAGTTACTCTGACATGTGATTTCAGTCTATTCTAGAGTCATGACTGGCTTCTTGATCATGCTGCTTACTGGAATAGTCTTTCACTGGAAACACAAGCTAGGAATCTCCCTGAAAGCACTCCTCTCACTACATAGAATGACAATTCTCTGTAAGTGAGACCATGAACAGGGCAGAACAGGTGAATTTCACCTTAGCCGCATAAGACTCCAGTAACACAACGTGGTGCCTGGATTTGTCCATTGGTGTCATACCCCAGGCCTTCGGACACCATTTTGTTCCATAATCTAGAAAGTCGCCTTCTTTCCTTAAGGCATTACCTGCTGCTCTCCTCATCTAACATGCCCAACATGAATTAGGGCCTAAGCTGTGATATGACGGACTTTCAGAAAAGGTTTTAGTCCTGAAAGGTGAAAAAAAAAAAGGTGACTTTTCATTGATTAGTGTAGAATTTAATAGCTATTGTCTGGGTTCTTAGATTTTCCTTGTAATATTTGGGTTTGTTTATGTTAGAAGAATAATAGTTCATTATCCAGCAAATAGCTGATCTTATTGCATTATATCTGTTTTAGTACTGTTCTGCAGACACCTTGAATTATATGAGTGACTTTAAGAAAATAGCAGAGGACTAATCCATAATTCTTTTTTTTTTTATTTTCGGTAATCTAATTGTCATAATATGTGCTTTAAGAGGAGCTTTAAAGTCCTTGCTCTGAACTATTATTAAATTTCTGAAAGTGATTTGCTCTTCCTTCTTTGCACTCCTCTTATTTTCTTCTTTATCTCTTCTGTCATTGAGGGATAAAGATTGAGAACAAATTACTGTTGAATTTTTTGATGTAGCAACTGCAAGACAAAAACAGAGGACTTTGTTCTTCATATCTTAAGATTACCACTATTTTCAGCTCTAATTGCCAAAACCTTTATTTAGATTCTGATTTATTTTAAGCAGTCCTATTGTTTAACCACCTTTCTTTTCCATCGCAACGAAGCAGAGGGTGACGGAGGCATCCTCTGAGGGCTGATTTCTTGCTGTTGTGATCTCATCTCTCAGTGACACATAGGAACTGGTGCTGGAGTTGTCCAGCCCACACAAACCCACCATATCAGAATCTCAGTGTCATTTCTATGCCTTACTTAAAAAAAAAAAAAAACACTTTTTCAAAGGTTGGAATAGGGTTGTCATTTTAGAACCCACAGCAGCCTGGTACAGACTTGGGAGTTCTGTAAATAGAAGACAGTCTCTATCTTTGGCACCCCAGGATGTCTTTTCCAGTGACAGACTAGTACATATGTAACTATTTCAGCTGTCTGGGGGAGAAAACAGCCTGATTTGTAGCATTTGCTGATTTCCAGGGTATAAATACCACAACCGTGGCTGATTTCAAACAACCAATATGATGTCACTAAGCACGAACTGGGAATATACGTAAGGTGGCCCACGATTATACTCCCACATGCAAATGCCGTCAGTGGAAACAATCTCAAGAACATAGCCAATAAGAGCAAAATGTAGCAAAGTAATTAGAAAATAAGATTTTTAATATTAATTTATTATATTGTTAATGTAACTTATTTAATTTCAGATTCATATAATTCAAATTTTGAAAGTATTTGAACATTGGTTCACAGGATTCTTTTATTTATGTATTTGTTTGATTTTTGGTGCTGGATTGAATCCAGGGACAATCTATCACTAAGCTAAATCTCTACCAATTTTTATTTCATTTATTTATTTATTTATTTATTGAGACAAGATCTTGCTAAGCTTCCTAGACTCCTCTCAAACTGGGCATCCTCCTGCCTCAGTCTTCTGAATATCTGGAATTACAGGTGTACACCACTGTGCAGGCCGCTCACAGCATTCTTAAGCAGCTGGTTCTTGCAACTTAGTATAAGCCCGTTTTAGCACACCAATGTCCCTTTCGCTCTTACAATGCCTGCTCCTTCTCAACTGGCCAACGGTGGCAAGAGGATAAAGAAGTTTTCATTGGAAATTGAATATGTTCAAAGTACTCTGCTTACCAATTTATATATCTTAATACATAAATTATATAAATTGTAGTACACTCGCAATAGATATTCAACACTGGGTATTTTATACATATTACCTCATTTCATACAAAAAGTATGAAGTGGGCATTAATATGCTCCATCCTGATGAGAATCCAGGTCTCCCACAGGGAAGAAGCTTCCTCAAGTCTACATCTTACTATAATAGTAAGTGAGAAAATCAGTATGAACATTCAGATATATTAGACTGCACATTCTCACTTTGTTATTTATCCTTACTGTATCTTTTTTATATTTTTAGGAGCTTGTTATTGTACAATCATAAATGCATATGTACTAATGATATGATATGTCCCTATTCCTAATCCATAATCACCCCCATATCACCCATACTCCAGTGTCTTCTCTTTCCCCCATAACAGATATAAATATCTATGTGTATGTATGTATTATGTACACACACACACACACACACACACATATACACACACACACACATATATATATAGTGTATTTTCCAAAATTAAATGATTGCATAAAATTATTTGGCTTCTCAGGGGATTAAAGAGCAAGTTACAATATTGATTACCCCTGAGGATTCCTCCTTATCTCCCCTCTCTCCCTCTTCTTCCCTCCCTACACGTATCTATGGTTCCCTTAGATTATGTGTTGCTTTGACTTTGGTGAGTCTAGTTCATGTGCTTGACCTTTCACTCAAGCCTGGGTTTTGTTCCAGCCTCCACAAATGAAGAAAAACATTTGACCCTTGAGTCTCTGGGTTTGGCTAATTTCACTCAGCATAATTTCTTCCATTGCCATCTATTTACCTTCAAATGCCATAATACCATTGTTTTTAATTGCTGAGTAGAATTCCATGGTATATATATATACCACAACATTTGGATCCATTCACCCGGTGAGAGGTTAGGCCCTCAAAGAAAGAGATCACTACTGAATATTTGAAACAATGAATTGAACCCATTGCTTGCTTAAATGAGTGTTGTTTTTGAAAACCTTTGTCATTGTGAGGGAAGAAATGGCTGATCTTGTATCTGCTTGGCCTTTTTCATTCTTATTCATGACACGTCTTCTTAATGTAATGAAAAGATGGCTTATGGCAGCCCCAACTTTGTACCCTTTTGATATGCATTTTAAGAGGTAAAAATGCTCTTTCTACTTCTGTCTATACTTAACTCAGTAGCAACTCTAATTGCTTGGTTTGAATAGCATGCCCCTTGCTGGACCAATCTCAGTCCAGAGATTTAAGATACCATTGGAGTTTAGGCCTGAGTTACTTCCCTAACTGCATGAGGAGGTGGAGAAGTGAGGTTCTTCCGACCACGTTACAGAATACTGGAAATCCATTATGATCAGTTTGACTTAAGCAGCAAGCACTTATTTCTCACAGTTTCAAAAGATGGGGAGCTCAGGATCGAGGTGCCAGCAGATTCAGCATCTGGTGGGGCATTTCTTTCTGGTTTGTAAGAGAGTTTGTTTCTCTGGTACCTTTCCATATAAGGAAACTAATCTCACTCAAGAAGACTCCATTTTCATGACCTAATTTTTTCCTAATAAAGACCTCATTTTTATATACCATTGTGTTAAGGATTAGGTAATCAACATTAAGCCCCTGACCTCCCAAAACTCATATATCCCTCACGTGTGAAATGTGTTATTTCCGTCCCGTTAGCCCTGACTGCCTTAACTCATTCCAGCAACAGCAGCAGCAACTCTAAGGTCTAAAGTCCAAATGCTCATCTAAATATCATAAAAATCCAAATATTGGTGAGAATTGAGTAAGTGATATTTGGTAGGATTTGGATAATTTGAAATACTCCAAACTCCAACCACCCCTAAGGTTGCCTTGCAATTATAAACATCCCCTCTCTATTTTTCTTTCTTATAAGACTGGTTCATGACCAGCTTGAAGATACTATAATGATCACTTTATTGAAATATAGTGTCAAATGTGCTCCTGCCCCAATCCTGCTATCTTCAATTGCTCCAGACTTAGAATCCCATTCCAGCATGCTCTAGTTGGCCAAATACAATATTTGGCCTGGAGAAAGACCACTCAGATGATAAAAGTTTTGAAAGAGTTTTATGATGTACACTATGATGACGATATGGTAAAAAAGTATGATTTTTAGATAAAGATGGATTTTTCAAGATATGTGAACTTACCCAAAATTCTGAATTCAATATGCTGACCCACAAAATGGGTACAGCTCCATTAGTTAATTAAACATTTTTTCACAAGGGTATTATCTTAGTCCATTTAGGTGCTATAATAAAATGCTGTGAACTGAGTGGCTTGTATAACGGAAATTTATTTCTCTGAATTCTGGAGACTGGGACATCCATGGTAAAGGTGCTGGAAGATGTAGTGTTTAGTGAAGGCCAATTTCCTAGTTCCCAGATGGCACCATCATGGTATGTCCTTGCAAGGTGAAGAAACAAGGGGTGTTCTCTTGGGCTTCTCTTATAAGGGCATTAATCTCATTCATGAGGAGTCTGCCCCCATTACCTAGTAGCCTCCTCGAAGTCCACCTCTTAAGATCATCACTTTGGACATGAGGATTTCGCTATATGGATTTGCCAGGGTATGGGGGAAAGATACAAACATTCAATACACAACGGTTGGCCAAATTGAGTAAAGTTAAGGTCCTTTGTAAAATTTTTTGAAAAGTAATCTTAAAACATGGGATACAAAAATGCCGAAACAAACATATCAAACTACAGTTTAATGTTTTCCTCTGAAAGGAATTCTTTCCACCAAGGCATTGGGCAATACACTGGCAAAGGAAGTCAATGCCTGGAGAGTGAGTTCCTAATTGTTATAAGGAGATGGGATTACTACTAAACAACTTGTTGGATTCGCTGAGGGGTTACCACTAGTACTGTCATGTCTAGGAATAAAAGTTGGCAGATCAAATATAGCAAAATCACTAAAGGTTCAGATACTTCACTAAGAAAGGATTTCAACCTCCACTACGTATATACCAGAGATCTAAAAACACTCCCCAGGTGAAGTTAATCTGGCATAATGATTAAAGATACTTTCAATGTCATCTTCTGCGGGTTGTAGAAATATGTATCACAGCAGCTAGCCATATTTATTCATGCATGTATTGGTATACCTGATACTAATGTTTCTTTTCACCTTTATCCTCTACTTCATATAGATTTGGTTGTAAGTGGGTAACTTCAAAATTTACTCAGAAGTCACAGGATATTAAAAGAAAATTGTGACTGAAACAGGGAAGAAATGAACATTTACTAGTATTGGATTTACTGAAGACGAGGGGACTGGTCTTCCCTTTGAAGTAAATGTGACCTCATTTTATTTTGTAGAATAGTTGGTTAAATACAATATGTACAAAAATATATTTGTTGCTTTCCTTATTTATTATAAGCACTGACAGATATAGTGGACCGGTGCTAACATTCAATTAATCTACCTTCTAATATAAGCTCCTATAAAATTCAGTCTGTAAAGTTAAAAACTATTTGTCGTATTCTCTAACTGCCAGTTTGGGGATGTAACTCAAGTTTAGCTAATTATCTGCACTCCCAATAATTGGCAGTGGAAATAGGAAGGAGCTCACACCTCTGCAGTGTAGCCGTTGTAGAGACCCTGACGTTTTTATAGATGTTAATAAAATTTCCACCGTCAGGGAACAGGCTTCCTGGATGTCAGAGGTGGAAGGTGGGTGTCCTTTTCTTCTTCAGGGCAACCTTACAGCTGCCATATGGCTCTTGGCCAACAGTTGTGTCAGGAGCTTTTTGGTTACTAGGCCATCGGAAAGTAGTGGTTTTAAATTCTAAAAGTCCCCCATTAGCATCTTTATATCTCCCCTCCTCGGTTTTGTTGATATAGTTTTTTTCTGGAACCTAATCTAGAACCATTTCAGTCTTTCTAATGCTTTTATAAGCAATGAATTCCGTAGAGAGAGTATCTTTCTATCTAAAATCTACAACTGAATTCCTAACTGACCCTTAAAATGCTAAATTAATCTTTGAACAAGCATTATTGTCAGGTTTTTCCTTTTGTAACAAAAACTGGTGCTTATGTAGTTTATGCAGGAAAAAATGACCTTACACATTAGCAGGCACATGCTCATGGCTGCCACACTGTGCTAAACTGGGTGAGATTGCCCTCATAGTCTATGTGGCATCATGTCCACACCAGAGCCCCAGAAACGCTCCTTGAGCACTGAAGGGCACAGGGAGAGGGTACTGTTCAGTACAGCCTAATTTCCACTTGAAAGATCATAACAGTGCATCACCCCAGTCTAAAAGCAACACATGCATACATAGGAA